>JASXTE010000739.1:0-26188 GCA_030280995.1 Hemileia vastatrix | reverse complement strand
GTTGACCTTTCACATTCATTAATCTTAATTATTCGCTTGGTTTGATCTAACTTTGTTCTAACTTACCTTGTATCCTCTTCTAATGGACATCCATGTCATTCAATTGAGTCTGTTGAACTTTTACCATGTTATTTTAATTCTTACCTTGGATTTGTTGGTACAGACAATCAGAGTAAATGACTATCAGGTGAAGGGGTATTAATAAATCAATGTTATGCGCACTAACTGTTCTACACTGTTCGACAATGTTCTACACATTCAACATAGTAAATGCTTGGTATACTTTTCATGGTGAAGAAGATGAATTATCAAGTAGAGTAAGATAGAAAGTTTGCAATGTCTGGGTTCTTTTGTCTATTATTCATTGACACATTTCACTTATCACAATGAAACATATTTGCATATTATTTGTTCTTCCTGTCGAAATAACGCATTTGATGATGAAATCTCTTTCTTTCCTGACAAATGAGAACTCTACTCATTCATTTCATTTGCCACCAACGTTGAAGTGATTCTTTGGACTTGCTTGTGAACCACTCGATCGATAATCGAAAATCTCATCGAATCTTCCACTTGTAATCGTCTTAGATGAGACGTTCAGCTTCAATTGGAACAATTACACGAAAGAAACTTGTTACATATTAGACAATGTTTATTTTAATGACACAACTTTCAACAACACATTCGGTCATTTCATCTTGACGATGTTTCTTACAATTTGTTCTAACCTTATCATTCATTGTGTGTCTTTTCGCATATCAATTTGATCGAACATACTTTTGGCCAGATTTAAAAGAACATCATTGCTTACGCTAAATCAACTAAATGCAATTGTAAGTGTTCTACATGAATCTACCAATGTGTAAGTCTATATATGTTGATATTGATTAAATTTTCTTCCTACTGTCTTGATTGTTGTTGTTGTTGTTGTCGTTGTTGTTTGTTTGTTTGACAATTAAAATCTACCTTCTGATCCACTTTCAACATCACCATCATTACCTAATACTTTAGCTAATTTACCAGTTAATTGACCACCAGGTGTATCAGATGAATCAGCAACTTTATTAGTTGCTGCAGAAATAGCAGTTATAGCTGATTGTGAATCAGATTTACCATCAGTTTCACCATCAACATCACCAACTGATGTACATGCAAGTGATGGAAATTTAGTAACTAATGCTGCACGATATTTAGGATGACTAATAGCATAAACAATCGGATTGTACACGGCTGATGTTTTACAAAATACCGATCCCCAAATAGTTGCCAATGGTGTTAATTTATCACCATTAGTTAGTACACCATACCAGGCAATAATTAAATATGGTGTCCACGCTGTCCACCATAAAAATATTGTCATCATAGCTATTTTAGCTAATCGAAATTCTGCACGTGTTTTTTTATGCGATTGATTAGTTCGCAATGATGATATTTTCATTTTACGCGCTTGTACACGTAATTGTTTTTCATGTACAGCAACTGTTTTGACAATGTGATAATATGAATGTAATATAATACTAAGAGGAATGAAATACACACAAGAACCATAGATTAGAACGTATGATTGATAGAACCAATCTTTGGTTAAAAAGTCAATTGTACAACTTGACATGTTTCCTTCCAAGATGTACCTGGAAAAATGGCAATTAGTGACAATTATCTTTTAGTTAATTACAATCAACACTTACCTGCTCCATCCCCAAAGTGGTGCAGTTGACCAGGTAAGAGCATAAACCCAAATGATAGTAATTCTAGTTAATGCTTTATTAGTTGTCAATGGTTTACCTGCAACACCTTTAACGATGACATTGTATCTATCTCGTGATATTAACATTAATGTTAATATAGATACATTTCCCATCAATGAACCAGATACACCGTAAATTTCACATATTAATGGACCCAATACCCATGTATGATAGAAACAATTAATAGCCATGACAGCTGCATTAAATAGCATCATTATACCATCTGATACAGCTAAATTACAAACGAGTAAATTAGATGGTGTTCGTAGTGATTTAACAGTTGCTATGAGATAAACAACCATACCATTTCCAATGATACTTATGACACCAAGTATTGTCATAGCTAAACCAATGATTGCATGCCAAAGTGGATTGCATTGGTGGAAATCGATACCAATGTTCATGAATCAATGGCAACATTTCACGTGGTAGTGTATCAACTACCGATGAATTAGCTTTATACGGCCAATATGGATTATCGAAAGCATATCCAAATGTCATGATGATGATTATTTAATCTGTTACTTTGTTGTTGGATCAAATTGAATTATTCTTTTGAGCTTATCCTTGAGTTGAACACAATTTGAGTGACCAAATTGTTACATTTGAGCGAAATAATTGTGACAATGATAATCAAAAGGAAAAATAAAACAAACAGTTTTATGTCAATGATGATATCTGTTGATATTAACAGTGTTCTCTTTCGACAAGTGAAACATAGAATAACTTGACTTGTACTGAATGTTTGTCATGTTTAACTGGGTAAACTGTTGTATCGGTAACTATTAGTAAATCGAACTATTGACTTGTGCTGTTCAATCGGAGTTACTTGAATGGTTTCTAAGTTCATCCATAAGTTCTTATCTCGTGTACTCTTACAAGTTCGAACAAAGTGGTCTACCAATAAGTTTCAACTGTTGTCCAGTTATGTAATACACATGAAGTTTATAAGGTTTCATTGTTCGTAACAATTGTTATGTAATGTAGGAAAGGAAAAAGTCAAAGACACACAATTTAAATAGTTTACCATTTTGTCTGTCACTCATTTGTCTGGAAAGATTTTTTTCCCTTTACATCAGTTAAAGAGTAAAGAACGACATTTTTGTCCTCATTTTACTAAATAAGTGATCAAGTAAAATTGAATTTTTCCTTTTTCACTAATTGAATGTAGAACAACGATGTGTGTTGTAAGAATTACAATTTCACTGTTGTTGAACTTTAAAGTAAATACAAATTAAGCAAGTTGTTCTTGTCAACAATAAGTGTTGTTGTTAAATAAGATGATGAAATAAGCAAGTAAATTACAAAGATAAAAAATTCTCTTCAAGACAAGTTGAATACAATTTGTTGTTAGATATTTTTAATATCAACATGTTAACAATGTTCACAATTTATTTGTTTCGTTGACGTTTTTTCAATAATTTTTTGTTAGAACGTAAAATAAGAGATTGTTTTTCTTTAAATGTAGAAATATTACGTATAATTTCATTAGTAATATTAGTAAATCGCACAAGAGTGTTATTATCATTATCATTATCATCATCCTTGATTGCATGTAAATCAATAGATATTTTATCTTGAAAGTATAATAATGATTGTGATATTGAAATAAATTTATCAGTAACATTAGAAAATGTATCAGCAAGATCAGTTCTAAAATATCGACAAGTTCTAGCTGGTCTAACAAAAGATGTATAAGTTTGTGGTTGTGGTTGAGGTTGAGGTGGTGGATATACACCAGGATTAACTGGATTAGGTTGAATTGGTGGTGGTGGAGGTGGTTGATTACCGCCATTAACACCATTTCCACCAAAACCACCATAAGCTGGATTAATTGGTGGATGAGCAGTTGTTGGACCATAATCTACATTAGTTGATGTTGATGCACCATTAGAACAGTAAAAAAATTTATTTCCATGATTTTGACAGCATAACATTCGATTACTGGGATCTTTGACACTTGTTCTTTGTACGATTTTCATACAATTCATCGGATGTGAACAACTAGATGTTGATACACAACATAATTTAGCTGTATTTGCTTTAACATCAATCAAAGTATTTTTATTAGAACATCCATTTAAACCACCTTTAGATATATCAATTGTTTCACTTATTGATCCAGGGCAAAATCTCAATGATCTTTGTGTTGAACAACAAAATTTTTCATCAACATTACGTAATTCATTCGCAGTATTACTTTTACCTTGTAATAACAATTGTAATTGTTTCATTCTTCCACCACCAAAACATCGATGACTTTTACATGATCGAGTTGATCCTGATTCACTATTACAACATACTTTAGCCATTTTTTCAGTTGCATCGATAAATGAAAATTGTCTTTCACTTGGACGACAAGTAAATGATGATGTCAATGATGATGTTAAATCAGTGAATGTTGATAAATCACGTAATTTATCGTTAATGTTGTTATTCTTATTTTTATCATGATGATTATGATGTTCATTATGATGATATAAATGTTTATTTTGATGTAAATAATCTAATTGATTGAATATTTTAGTTAAATTATCAATTTTATCTAAAACATATTCACTTAATGCTAATCGTGATATATCTGAACGAATTATTGTATCATTCCAATTGTTTGTATTAAAATGTAATTCTTCCAAATTGATATAAATTATTATTTAAATCATTTTGTTCATCTTTAAATTGTTGTGATAATCTATATTCAATCATATCATTAGTTAATTGTAATTTATTTGACAATGATGATGATGATAATGATGATGTTGAAATTTGCCAATAAATAGCACTTAATATAATATGATATATTAATCGATTCATCATGACAATAAGTTACTTATTGACGAAAAATTGAACAGCAAAGTTTATAAATTGTAGATCATCGATCTACAATTGACATCAATCTTTCCAATGCAAGTCAATGCAGAGTCTTTTTATCTTTGTGGATAAATATGCTGGTTTAATCGGTGTATTGATGGTTCATGATGGTACCTACTGAAGAAATTATCAAATGTATATAAGTGCATTACATTAACATTAATTTACTTGAGAAGTGAAGAAAAAGTTCATCATCATTTCAATTACCAGCAGAATCAAGTGAATTTTTTATATTTCCCTGTGAGGGTTGTTTGTTGTTGTTGTTGTTGTTTGTTGCTATAGTGATATTGGCAGATTATCCAGATGATGATTATGATGATCATCATCATCATCTTAACTGTTAAGGAGTAACAATGTCATTCGAAATTGTTGTGTAAATCAGGTAAAAGGATTCATTTAACACGTGTTGTATAGATACATATAAGTGTATGTGTAATAGATTGATTGTAAATTACTCAAGTGAACTGGTTGAAAAACTTATCGCAAGATTTAACTTTGAGGATAAAACGTGTAAATCGTAAGTTGAACCATCTTTCAATCACACTTGATTGAAGAGCAATTCTTCTTCTTGTTAGTTTGCTTGTTTACAAAAAGTATATCAATGTCAACATATTGAGTAAAAGTATAAACTAAAAATATTACAAATGACTCATTTGATCAGTTCATCAATCAACTCATCATTTTTTCGGAATAAGAGATGAAGAAGAATCAAAGATAGTTTTAAAGATGTGAATACATTTTCACTTGAATTTTCAAGTATGTGTCATTGAATTATTTAACATAATTTAAAGTTCTATTAAAAGTAAAAATACAGATTAAAAAGTATTTAACTTTGACCACCCAGAACAATATGAAGAATGAAATAACTCAACAGGTATATTACACTTGTTGTATTGATTGTTGTGGATAAAGTGGAGAGTAAATTTTTCTTCTTCTCCATCTAACAACAAAGTAGGTTGCTCATCAGTCAGTCAGTGTCAATGGATAAACAGATGTAGATAAATTGGGAGAAAAATAACTAAACATAGTAATAGATTCACATATTCAACTAAGTCCAAGTGAAATAAAAGGAAAACAAAATGTGAAAAGACCACCTGAAAGTATTTTTCAAGTTAAAAAGGCGTGACTTTGACCACCTTCCAAATACTTGCCCTGAATTTAAGAGAGAAAGAAACTTATAAAGTTAGAAAAATAAGAAAGAATATTCCAAAGCGTCATTCCATCGGTCATTGGGTGATTAAGGTCACATAACAGTGAAAGCAGACAGTCAAGAAGAAGATGAAGATGAAGATGAAGAACAAGATGAACTTTTAGAAAAGTTGCTTTACCTGTCAATTCATGAGAATGTGTGTGTCTGTGTGTGTGAATGTCATTTAATTATACTTTGACACGATACACGACGATATTCAACGTAAATGGCCAGAAGATGCATTTGGAAAAAGGTAACCAAATTCACCAACAGGAGCATCCGCATCATTGCTTATGTTTTATGTGAGAAGAGAGATAACTATTGATGCATACATTGTATCCAATTTATCCATGCACATCAGTTCACTTGTTATACTTGTATTGTCAATAAGGTCGATTGATTTGCTTTCAAGAACGAAAAATATTTCTAGATCCTTAGGTGAGAGCTCATTCACTTCGTCATCATCATCATAATCATTGTCATCGTTATCATCATTTTTATTCATTTTCAATGTAAACTCATTTTTCCATCTCTCATCATCATCATCATCATCATCATCATCATCATCATCATCATCATCAATGGACTATCGATAGTCAATTGATGTCAATACTTTTCGTCAGTTACACTTTCGATATGTTAATATATTTTATGCAGGTTAAAATATAAATATTCATAATGAAACATAATATGAACTTATTAGAGAGAATATTGAACTTACATATTTAAACAACAACAACAACAACAACAAGTGTCTAAGTTTATATTTATAAGTTGATTCCACATGAAATGTTTCAAATAATTAATTTGTAAAAGATAAAGGGGGAAAAAAGGTTGTTTACAAGTGTAAGTTCTTATTGTACCAGTTGAAAGTAGTATCATGGTGTAAGTAATTGACGTGGTTAAGAGACAAAAGAGACAAAAGATACAAAAGATAAAAGGCAATTTAAGTAAAAGAAGTAAAAAAAAGTCACCAATTAGTCCTTTACTAATTGACATGTGATGAAAAAGTCCAAAATTAGTACCTTTGACGCCGTCGAAAGGATGTGGTAGTATACAATCAATGAATAAAGCGAATGAATGAATGAATAAATTTCTTCTTCATGGCACAATTCAAGCGTAATACTTTTTTCTTTGTTTCTTCTTAAGTACTTTCGTCTTAACAGTTCAATAGTTGATGCAATTGTTGTTGTTGTTGATGGTTAACAGTTAATTGGGTTGAAAAAAACCATCTGGTGCCATGTTTTTATCTATTTTCCTGTTTTACCAAGTGACATGAACAAGTGTCACCAAGATAACAATTGCACAAGTATCATCATCCTATTATTGATGACTAGTGAAGGATACTACAATCACCAATGTTTTTTTTTGATAAACACAGTGATGAAGATGATGACGAAATAAAAGTTCACATTGTAAGATCACCCAAGTGTCGATTAGTGGTTAATCGACCAATTGAACATTTAACGCACAATGACAACACTTTGATTCATCCATTGATCACAATACAGTGTGTTCATCTTCAACAGTGTGTTAAAATGTCAATAGAGTCATTTACAAAGTTAGCAGTTCCGTTTATTTCTTCACAATCAAACAATCGAATATATGTGAATGATTTGACAGTTATTCAGTATTTGACTTTTGTTCAATGATCAAGTTTTAAAGTTTCAAGTAAAATGTATGTAAAACCAGTCAATGGTAAGTTTGATCGCGCTTTTCAAGCATGAGTAAAGATGAAGATTTTATTTTATTTTTTATCTTTTATTTCTTACCTTTTTTTCTTCTTCTTTTACGAGTTCTGCTTACACACATACCACCTGTTAAATGGGAATCCTTTTACATGCATGAGTAAAACACACAAGTGATTCAACAAGTGAAGCGAATTTTTTTCTTCTTCTTTTTTTCATCATCTACTAACATTCATCAAGTAGAGATTTAGAAAGAGAGAAAGAAAGAGACAGACAGACAGAAAGGTAGATTTATCTTTATCTCCTCCTTTTTAAACTTACTAATATTGTACCGGTTGTTCTTTCATCTTGTTTCATCTTTCATCAAAAACAACGGTGTATTTGCATCTTTTCAACTGACAAAGGTGTGGCTAAAGGTTGTCTTTCTACTCTTGTCTTGTCTGTAGGTAAAATTGGTAATAAACAGGTACCACCTTTACAATCAGGTGTTTTGGCCAACACTGACATTCAACTGTCTCACATTTGCATCTTCACTCACATCACTTGACTCAAAGTAAGTGGCTGCTTTTCATCTTTATCATCTTTCTCTTCTTCTCTTTGAAAACTTACTGACTTTTTCTCTTTCTCTTCATCTTCATCTTCATCTTCCAACATCCGGATGACAAGTACTCATCACATGTTCAACATCAACTAAATTCATCCATCAATTGAGTACATTTGATTTTGGTGGAAAACAGAAAATCAAACTTATTCTCTTCTCTCTTTTATTAAGAACAAATAATATTTTTCCAATCGATTAATTTGCTCATAATCAATTTTCATATTCTGACAAAGAAATTTGACAGATATTATTAACAACTCAAAACAATTGGATAATTTTAATCAAATCAACCAATCGACCCGTGTCAAGCCATGAGCTGCCAAAGAGTCTTTGTTTTAAGTTCCAGCTTAATATTAACAACAGTACTTGTTGGACTATCGATTCATGGATCATCTGTCTCTGCATCTCAGTCAGGTGAGTTAATTATATTTTTTTCTTCACATTCAATCAAACAGTGTGTTAACAAGAGAGACATCGACAAAGTACCAGCAAAAAAAAGTCGCCTGGTTTGTCTTGTTTAAAGATGATTTAAAGATAGAGAAGATTGAGGAAACAATTTAAAGATAATTAACTTTTACCTTGATGTCGATTGTGCTCGAGTAAGTGAGTCAGTAAGATAGTTATAAAAATATCGAGTGAGAAGAAGAAGATGAAGTCAAGTCAAGTTAAGTTAAATCAAGTTCAAGTCACAAGGTACACACATGAGTGCATATTCCGATCTGATTGTCATTTGCATTCATTAAAATGTGTAAAGTAAAGTATGTAGAAGAAGAAGAATGACAACAAGAACAACTATATACAGTATACAGTTGAACTATTGAAGGTTGATAATGATGAAAAATATACCGATACAGTTACTAGTTAATCACGTTTATGGTACAGATGGTTTGTCAAAAATTGATGCTTGGTCTGAGATGTTCATTGAAAATATTTCAAATGCACATAACTGTTCTTGAGTAACAACACACACACACACAGTGTATTCAGGTGAAAGAAGGTAACAAGTTTAAAGGGAAAAAAATCTTCTTTAACTTGACTGCAATTACAGTATCAGAAGTAGTATTTTTGTGATTCGGATCACTTCCTTTCTCTCTCTTTCTTTACTCTTGTAAGACGAGTGTCGATGTCACTAGTTTTCTTTTTAAAAACAATTTTCAAATAATTATCCATACATCCCATCCCATAATCATCATCATCATCATCATGATGAACAACAACAACAACAACAGTAGTTCAACTTTAAAAATGGGTTCAACTTGTAAAGAATATAGATTGAGCTTGACAACCAAGTATATACATGAACAATTTACTCTTTTACAGTATTTAACATTGAGTATGCACAGTTTAGAAGAAAAAGGAGGAAAAAAAAGCAACAAAAGGTCTCATATTTAGTTAAATTTACTTCTTCACTTGACTAAAAACATGACAATGAGTAAAGATATTGATGTACAAATCTTCACCTGGTACCATTCAGGTTGTCAACTTTTAAAATAACCAATCAATACACATGAAAATGCATTTAACCAATTAAAAAAGTTCAATTGATTGATAATAATATTTAAATTTAATCATATTATTTGATAGGATTTGAATCACTTCGTAAGAATAATGAATCTTCGCCAAGTATTTCCATCAATAGCACTCGACACGGATATTTTAAACCCATACAAGTAGTTAAATTGGTTAAAAGTGATTCAACTGATGGTCAAACTGTTAGTCAAAGTAACACCAACACCAACAACAACAATAACAACAACAACAACAATAATAATAATAAGAACAATGATAACAATGAAAGTGGTACAATTGAAGAATTACCTAAACCACAACCATTGCGATCAACCTATGGTTTACCTGCATACAATGGACCAGATGATCAAGAATCACGTTTAACCGGTGTAGATTATGCTACAAATTCTGCTGGTTTTATAGTTGATTCATCAAATGGTGATACTAAAACATCATCAAGTAACATTCGATCCCATCGAACATTCGATACTGCAACATCATCATCAAATGGTTATCGATCAACATCATATGAATCACCAGATCGAGTAGGTTCTTTACGACCAATTCATTCATACAGTTACAGTAATAACAATGATAACAACAACAACAATAACAACAATAACAACATCAATAGTAACAGCAACAACAATGTTTACAACAATGATCGACATCAACAGATAGGAAAGAATCGAATTCGATCAGATTATTCAGTTGCATCATCAAATGAAGATGAAACCTATTTGCGAGCAGCTTCATCCGAATCAAGTCAATCATTAGATTCAGGTTCATCATCACCATCTATTTCATCTTCATCAAGTGGATTTTCACCAATTAGACGTAAACCATATGATGAAGATATTGTTTCTTCCTTAGGATCATCAGGTACATCATCAGGTCATCATCATCAACATCATCAACATCAACATCATATTAGTTCTTTACAACAACATCCACATTATACACAAACTCCATCAGATAATTCACCTGGTGTACTTTCCAAACATTATTTGTCAACTGATGTAGTACGTGATTCAATGAATCCATTGAATTTAGATGTAGCAGCATCAGGTGAAGGTATGTCAACATCATCTGGTTCATCTAATGATAATGAATTAGCTCAATTAGCAGCTACAATGTCTGAATTTTCATCACCAACATCATCACCAGAATTTACATTGCCAATGTCATCATCATCTGAAATGTCTGCATTATCAGATGCTGCATCATTTGGTTCACTTGGTCCTTTAAGTTCACAAGGATTACTTGGTTCTGCTTCAGCATTTCAATCATCAATTCCATCACCAGCATCAGTTCCAGGTGAGTGCGATTGTTTTAACAAATTTTCCAATTGTCGTCTTTTCCAATTGTAATCATTATCTAGTTGTATAGTAAGCTTATACTGAAGCAGTAGATGAATGAAATTTCATCAGGAAGTTACAAGTGTAAGGATAATATTGATGTGATACATTGATAAATGTTTCCCCAATTATAGGTGTTCCTGCTGGAGCAATTGTTGGTGCTCCTGGTTCATCACCACCACCAGGTATGAAATTAGCAGGATACGTAACAATGGCTGGTTCAGCACCAGGTATGGGTGGTCCAATGGGTCCAATGAATCCAATGAATCAAATGAATTCAATGATGAGAGGTCCAATGATGTCACCGTCAATGGCACAACCAATGAGATTTCCAATGATGTCACCAGGAGGTATGAATGGTATGAATAGTATGAATGGTATGAATGGTATGGGTCCAATGGGTCCGATGGGTCCAATGGGAGGTATGAATCCAATGTCAATACCACCAGGTCTTTTACCACCAGGTTTTAGTACCAATGGTATGCAACCATTTTTAGGACCTAATTTTGGTAATTTAGGTGGTAAACCAGGTATGATGCCAGGTTTAGGTGGACCAATGGGTTCACTTGGTGGTAATAGTTTAACATCACCATCAATTGGTAATAGTAATAACAATAACAATAATAACAATGCTATTACCGGTAGTTCAACTGGTTCATCATCATCACAAGGTTCACAAGCATCTGCATCACAACCAACACCAGCACGTAGTCGATTATTATCACGATTAAATCCACTCAATTTATTCCGTCGTTTACGTTCACGTACACAATCATCTTCATCATCATCATCATCATCATCATCAACATCAACATCAGGTACTAAAGATGATAGTAAATCAAGTATTGAATCAATGTTAGCATCTGAATCAAATCCAGTTCCTGTACGTAAAGGATTTTCATTTTTGAAACGTGCTGATATTGGATCAGCATTTTCAACAATTGCTTCATCCAAGATCAATGAAAAGTCATCAAATATTGCCAATGGTAAAGCAATGAACAACAACAACAACAAGAACAACAACAACAACAATAATACTTCATTTACATATGCACCATTACCAGTGTATGCATCTTCATCATCCTCATCATCATCACCTTCATCCTCATCATCTTTACAATCATCAGTTGATCGTATGATGTCTGAAAATATGCATTTTCCTTCCTTTATGTCACCTGGTGGATCAGTAAATGGTATTGGCAGTGTTAATTACTTTAGCTCACTTGTCAACAAAGCAGGTATGCCACAATTAAACACTGTTAATTCGTCCAAAAAATTATTATCATCTACTGGTTCACTGATTCAGTCATCGTTGTTTCAGTTTGATCCACCTATACCAGGATTTAGATTTCCCAGTGGAAGTGGTTCAAATTTATCTAGACGTGGAAGGCGTATTCAAATGGAAAGTGGACCACGTTTGGTGGATACAACAACTAATCCAATTTCATCTTCTCTTTCGCAATCATCACCAACATCATTAACATCATTTTCTCCATCTTCTTCATCTCTTTCTCTTCCTCCTCCTCCTTCTTCTTCTTCTTCTATTTCACTTTCTCCTTCTCCATCTTCTCCATCTTCTTCAACTTCTCCTTTGTCATCTTCAGTTCGATCTTCTTCCGTTAACTCACTTATGGGTTCAGGTAACTTTGAAGTAATTCGAGGTGGTCATTTTGATAAATTTACTGATATTTCAACAACCAATGATCAATCACCATTTCATACTTTATCCGATAGCAAAAACATCTTTGATTTAGATGATATCATCAATCCGTCTTCTTCATCATCATCAGGTGTTTCATCACCTATTTTACTCGGTTTTCAAGGATTTAATCATTTTTCAAACAGTCCACATTCATTATCCATGTTCAAGGCTCTTTCAACCAAAGTAATTGATTCTAAACTTCATTCGCCCTTAACACTACCAACAATATCAACAACAACAACACAATTACAATCGTACTTACCTAATAACAATTTAAATGATAATAACAATGCCACACAGTCAATATAGATCAAAATTTTTTTCCCTCCAAACAGTATCAAAGTTAAATTGTATCTTTTTAACAACAATTTTCGATTGTAATCGATTACACAAAGAATATTTTTAAATCTTATACTTTTATTCCTTTGCCATGTCAATGATAATTCACTAATTCAGTGATTGCCTAAAACAAAAAACAAAACAAATGCTCATCTGTTTACAACAATTAACAAAAAGAAACCAACGATAATGATGATGATGATGATGATGATGACAAATTTTCCAAATTAATCTTGTTAATTCAATTCAAATTCAGCAGAAACAATTAACTTTTAAATTTCAATCACAAAAAGGTAATTCTTAATTTTTTTTCCAAAGGACAAGTAAACAAATTACATCATGATGACAACAATTACAACAACAACAAGGATCACACGAAAGAACAATAAGATTGCAAGCCCAATCATGATAAAAATAACTTCTCTCGACTAAATGACTAAATTGACCAAATTTTTTATACATTTTGATAAACTTTAGTTTCCTTTTCCAAGTTCACTTTTATTCCAGTCATTGTTTAATTGATTAAACAACCAAGTTAAAATGTAAAACAACCGTTAAATTCAAATTCATGTGTAAGTGTGTCCAAGTGTTGTGTAGTTTTCCTCAGTAAATTTTAATCACAACTTACAATTGAGTTGTCTATCCTTGTTCTTTAAATTGTAAAGACTTCACCCAAACTATTGATAATGGGTGAATTTACCAGAATACACTTCAATTCCATTCATCATTCAATTGATCATACAACAAAGTTAAAATGTCAAAGGATATTCCAACTCGTTTTCTTCACTTTCCAAAAGATGTCAAATAGACTCAGTGTGATGTAAAGTATCTATTTGTTGATGGCTCGAATATTTCATTTGGTTTGTTTGTTCCTGATTGCCTGAGCATGTAAATTAGGTCAACAGTAAGAGTTGTATCCATTGTGTTTGTCTCAAAGAGTACGATGGTACGAGTTTAACTAATAACAAGTAACTTAGGACCCCTGAGGTTTTCGGCGACCAACATCATCAGTACCTTTGACCAAACTTCAATGAACATTCACAGGTAATTTTGAGTACTTAAAGTAAACTTCACTTGGTTACAATCCACATTTCTTCGTCAACAATCAACCAACAACATGAGGGTAGTAATTTTAATTTCACTTCTTTTGGTAGCACTTGAAGTAACAGCTCTTTCCAGTAAAAAACTTGAAAATGGTTTACTCTTGGGTTTCATTTTAGCTCAAAAACGTCAACGATTTATGCCACTGTGAGTATTTTCGTCCTGTTATTTTCGTCTTTTAACTCACAGGTACCAGTCCATTTCCTCCTCCTCCACCTTTACCTTTATTTCCTCCACCAATTGTTCCACCCGGCATGATGGAACCGTTCAAACCTTTCATTTGGTAAAGTGGCCCTTACTGGGCACTCGAGTATGATTATGATTTGTAGTAACGAAAGTAATTACAACCTGTCAACACACACGCACACATCAACACATGTTGAACTTTCAACTGCTATATATCATCACCGTTAGATGTCTCACCTCATCAGTGGCAGCACAAGTCATACTTGTCTTGTAAAACTCCACACTCACACAACCTCTCTTGCACAAGGACGTCAAGGACTCGAACATTTCAATCTAATTTCAAGTTATTTCAATCAACTAAATCATCCTATCAAAATGTCCTTCCTTAAAAAATTTACCGATATTCGTAAACCACAGTTCTTCATAACCGCTAAATGTGAAGAAGAACCAGAACTAATTGACCCTCAAACTGAACTTCGTGAAGAATGCAAAACAGCACATTGTGCTAATTATGTCACCAAATTGGAAACTTGCAATGCCCGGGTCAATTCTAAAAGTCAAACAGAAGAGACTTGTTATGAAGAATTATTGGATTTGTTTCATTGTGTTGACCATTGTGCGTCAAAGAAATTGTTTTCAAAATTAAAATAAATTCTGTCCTAGTGTAATACTAACGTCATGGCGTAAATAAATTAGATACACAACAACTTGACAATGTTAAATTTTTCTATAGTTTTATTTGATTGATTTGTGTGACCAATTATTATTGTAAAACCATACCAATTTCATGTGGTTGAATTTTTGGACACTTCCAATTGAATAGATAATACCTCAAATCACCATCACCAATACCAAATTTTAAATCCTTGAGAAATTCATTGTTTTCCATAAGGTCTAAAGCATTAAAAACATCATAATCATCCTGATAGATAAAGAAAAAAAAATGTTATTATTATATTATTATTATATTACCATAAGATTGATTGATTGATAAGGTTAAAAAGTACTTACATTTTTTGCAGTGATCAAAGCATCATTCATAAGATCCGTGAGGCTGACATGTTCTGAAGGAATATTGTAAAAGGAATATGCAGCTTTTATACTTTTATGATTAGGATTGTTCATAACAGTTGATGGTAAAGTATAGTATGAACAAAAACCAATAATTCCACCTTTGTTAGGATCATCTACGACATATGAACTGACAATGTTAGGACGAGGTAAGAACCAATGAGCCATTTCTTCCTGTGTGAAGTATGGATATAATTTAAATCGTTCCAAATAACCATTGAGCAATTTAGACAATATTGGTAAATCCTTTTCATTCAATGGACGAAAGTTCTTTTGTTTCGTAGTTTCTGGCAATTTATACAATTTGATTGCTCTTGTCATTGTCAATCGTTGAGTAAGGTGAGAAAATTGTATCTCAATTAATTTTTTAGGATTAAGAGATCGATGCCAATATCTGCATGTACCAATAGGTGATGGTAATAATTTACCAGCAGTATAAACAGCTTGAAATATTCCAGTTAAATTAACACGTCGTGTAATTTCTTTGATAAGCACCGGAGCCATCCTTTTGGTACGTAATTTTTTGTGAACACAGAGAAAATTAATTTCGACTGTTTTAAGTTCTTTCTTATGGACAAATATTGTAGCAGGTATAGCTGAAATGAATGCTACAAGCTTATTTGAAGCTTCAGTACGTACACCACAATGCCAATCTTGAACCCAACCAGGTGGTTTAAGTGCCCATCGAAGAAATTCTGGGGAATAATCAAAACGAAACATATGATCTTCATCTTCAACATAATTCATATTGAGTAAGGTATAAAGTTCCTTTAAAACATTATCATCATCAATATCTAATGTACACCAAGTAAATCCACCAACAAGAGGTTGAGGTTCTTTTGCAACATCTTCAATTTTTTTATTAGATTCAATTGGTCCATTGTAATCTTTCACTTCTTCATTCAATGCTGGTACGGGTTGAGTACCCCAAAATTTGAATTCTGTCGACTGTTCTCCAGATCCACCAGCAACGGGATCGATAGATAATTGATTCATACTAGATGTAACTTTTTCTTCCATTTTACTAGTTGACAATGTGGTATGTATGGTCAATGACTAATTATAGTTAGAAAAAAAAAATCTAATTATCATCGGCGTTCAACGCTAACACAGGACAGGCCAACACACACAGCTGTAGCATGTAGAGTTATAATACGCTATGTCACTAAAACGCATGTCACGTAGATGGCAGCTGTGAAATTTTTCTCTCTTTTTCTCATTCCATTTCAACCTAAAAGCTGTTCAGCTGTTTCCATCGAAAGCAATTTTGTCGTTTGGTCAAAATTGAATTGATTCGATGGCATCTTTTTTAGCTTCCATCTTTGGAACCGAAAAGGACAAGTAAGTGTTATACCTTTACTTTAATTATAATGTGTTGTCATAAAGTACTTATACTAATAATTTCATTTCTTTCTTTCTTTCTCTCTCTTTTTCCCCCTCACAACACAGAGTTAACTGCTCCTTTTACTTTAAGATTGGTGCATGTCGTCATGGCGATAGATGTTCCCGTATACACAACAAGCCAACATTTTCACAAACAATTTTATTACAAAATTTATATCATAATCCTGCTAATGTAACACAAAATGCCGAAGGACAACCTATTCCTGGTATGCCACAAATATCTGAAGCAGCCATACAAGAACATTTTGATAATTTTTTTGAAGATGTCTTTGTAGAATTAGAAGACAAATATGGTGAAATTGAAGAAATGAATGTATGTGACAATTTAGGTGATCATTTAGTTGGTAATGTATACGTTAAATTTAAACGTGAAGAAGATGCAGAAAAAGCAGTTAATGATCTTAACAATCGATGGTTTGCCGGTCGACCAATATATGCTGAATTATCACCAGTAACTGATTTTCGTGAAGCATGTTGTCGTCAATATGAAATGGGTGAATGTACACGTTCAGGTTTTTGTAATTTTATGCATCTTAAACCAATAAGTCGTGATTTACGTCGTGAATTATATGGTGGTAGAAGTAAAAAAGGTAGTTCAAGGCGATCCCGCTCTCGATCTCGTTCTAGATCTCGCAAGAGGGAGACACGAACAAGATCGAGATCGCGTGAACGTACTAGAGAAAGAAGAGAAAAACGAGGGTCAAGAGATCGTGATCGTGAACGTGAACGTGAACGAGATCGAGACAAGGATAGAAGTAATAAACGAGATAAAGATAAAGAAAAAGAAAAAGAAAAAGACAAAGACAAAGACAAAGATAAAGATAAAGACAAAGACAAGGAAAAAACTTCATCATCATCATCAAATAGAAAACGATCTCCTAGTAGAAAATCATCACCAAGTAGAAAAACATCATCATCATCAAGAATTGAACGTTCTCGATCAAAGTCGCGCGAGAGAACAAGAAAAAGATCACGTGATCGGTCTAGGGAAAAGGATAGAAAGAAACCAAAGTCCGAATCATCATCATCTGAACCAATAGTCAATGATGAATGAACTGAACCAACTCAACGCACGTATAATTCCTTCACTCTGAATGAGTTGAACTTTACATTGACAACTTTCCTATCTCTCATTGTCAAACTAACTTAACTAATTGGCTGGGTGAAGAGATGAATGATAAATGGAATGACATTAAATCAAGGTGTCCATCATCATCAATAGTGTGTATCCTATGAAATGATGATCATCATCATCATCATCAACAATAACAACAACTCAAACAACAACAACAACAACAACAACAAGGAATGACCTGAAGAAAGATAGACAGTGAAAAAGAAGGATAAAAAAGTTAAACAATAAATGTATTAAAACTATATTGAGTATTTGACGACAGGCGGCCTTTCTTCTCCCTCGTTTTCTCGTTTTTTCCTCTCTTGTCTCTCTCTCTTTCTCCCTTCTACCATTATCCTTCCTCCTGTTTCGCTCTCCTCAGTCGTCATTCTACTAGCCGCTTCTTCAATGGGTGAGCCAATTGCACACACGAGTACACTGCGACTGCGTCCACTTTGGCTCTGTGCTAGCTCGGTGAAGCTAGAGAGCTTCAGTTGTTTGTCGTCAGTCAGTCAGACTTGCTCCTATCCTGCTGTAGTTCTTTCTCTCTCTCTCTTGTGTGTGTGTGTGTGTGTGTGTATGAGAGCACGGCATACACACTGGCAGTCTCTTTTCTCTCCCCAAGCCTACATCCAAGTCCAAAGTAGGACCTTTTTTCATTGACTTCCGATGATCTGGTCATCTTGTCATTTGGTAAGTATCTTGTGTAACCCTTATACTGTGTACCTGCAAGTGATTGTGTTGATTGGTAAGGTGAAAGTGTTAAAATTAGTCAATTTTTCTAACCATTCAGTCCATCTCAAGCCTAGAAAAGATGGCAGAGGGAGGTTTGTGAGTAGCAGCCTTTCAAACTTGCGCTCGCCAGTTGATTCTCCGCTTCGGCTGAAATGTCCTCGCCAGCAACTTGGCTGCTGCCTTTTACCTTCATACACTGTGTGCAACTGTGAGCACACAGTTAACAGTAGGCTTTGCTCCTGCCTTTCTTTCATTCTCTGTGCCTGTGTCAGTGTTCAATGCAAGGCAAGGATAGGCATTCCATGTTGTGCTAGACCTCAGTGACGGCAGTTGCTTCATCCTCACCAGACTTTCTCTCCCTTCTCTCTCTCTCTCTTCCTCTCTCTTCCTCTCATTCTCTCTGGCTGACGGCAGCAACTGCAGGCCACGTAGAGACACAATTTCATGTTTGCTGCTGTGTCACTTGGCGTGTGTGTTTTTTTTGCCCGGTGTTCACTCACCCACTTACTTTGTTGTTGCTCCGGTGTGTCTACCTTTAGATAAATTTGATCCACAGCTGATGAAAGTATTTGCTTCTTTGCCAATCACATGTACCTTTGTGTGAGTGTAGATGGATGGATGGATGGATGTTGATGTTGATGTGCATGTGTGTTCATTCAACTCTACTGTCCCATGTTGTACTACTTTTCTATTTCTCCTTCAATTCTATTTGCGGGCATCTACATGGTCATTTTCAATAGCTGCTTCAGTGACTGCTGTCTTTCTTTCTCTCCTTTTTCTCTCTCTCTTTCTCTCTTTCTCTCTTTCTTTCCTTGTCTGTCTCTTTTTCCCTCCTCTCGTCCTCTCTCGTCCCATGTTATCATTCTCGCCTCTCTTTCTCTCGTCTTTTCTTTCCCTCTCTTTCTCTATTTTGCCCGTTTCATTTGATTCATTATTACCGAGTGGTAACTCACGTCCTGCAGCCGTCGCCGGCAGAGAGTCAGTGAGTTCACCAGTTCCGCCAGTCAACTAGTGAGGAGAATGAAAGAGCACAGCACAGAAAAAGAGAGAGAGAATATCTCTAGCTTTGCATTCTGTAGGATCAGGCGGCTTGGACCGACTCAAAGTGCCTTGTTATAGAACAGGGAGGAAGAGAATGAGTGAAAGAGAGAGAGAGAGAGAGAGAGAAGGAAAGAAAAGTGAGTAGTTCTTGGCTCACTTCAATTCCATCTCCGCCAGCGGCGCCCTTGCCGAGTTAGCAGAGAGAAGAAGGAAGCAAAGAAAGGAGGAAAAAGAGAAGAGAAGAGAGAGAATGAGAAAAAGAGAGAAAAAGCTCTTTCATCCTTGAGCCTCATCATCGAAGCCAGACATCAAACACTCCTTGCCTCTTTCACTATTTGGCTCTTTCCTCGGCTTGTCGATGTATGTGAATGTGTGTGTGTGTGTGTCTCTTTCTTTCTCTTTCTTCCTCTCTTTTTCTCTCTCTCTCTCTCTGCTTCTCCCTCTGCCTGTTACCTAATGGTTGATGGTTCCAAATGAAAGAAAGTAACCTCACGGACCTTTTGTCTTTGGTCTGTGCGCCATTGACGCCCAAGTTACTTCCGGTCCAGTCAGTGAAGAAGGCAACTTCAACTTGATAAGCAGCAGCAGCAAAAGCAACATCAACATCAACAGCCTTTTTCTACAGCAATGTAATTTGCTTTGATAGTTGAAAGTCTACTTTTGCTGTTGAAATGTTTCATCAGACAATCGTTTTCTTTCACTTGTTTTTTTTTCTTTCTTTCTTTCTCTTTCTGTCTGAACTCTTTGTTTTCATCTTTCTTCTTTTATCCTTCTTTTTTTTCTTTCTCTTTTTTATTCCTTTCACTTGTATGTATTCTTCTTCCTCCTTTATTTCACTCAAGTCATTTCATATACACGTTAAACTGTAGACTGACGTGTGTAGACTGTTACAGCTTTTTGTCTGTTGATTCGTCTTATTTTTTGTTCTTTGCAAATATTTTTATTCTTTCACCCACTCACTTTAACCTGGACGATGATTCACAAATCATTTGACATGCAATGGATGCGATAGATGCAATAGAAAACGGATTTACGAATGAGCCATTTGCCTCTCTAAGTCTTGGCCATCGGTAACTGATTCCATCAGCTGACTGACTCGTCACTCTCTCTCTTTCTCTCTTCAACTCACTTGGTTGCTTTCTCTTTCTCTTTCTCTTTCTCTACTGTTGTACTTGCTTTCTCTTTCTTTCACTTTGTGTATGTGTTCCTGCTGTTGCCTGTGCTCAGTTCGTGCATCGATCGATGAAACTTTTCTCTCTTTCTCATTCCTTCTCTCACTCACTCAACTGAACTCGCCGTTGTATCGATCTGGTCATCATTGTGTCTCTTACTCACGAATACTCTTGCTTATTTCTTTGTCTCTTTTTCTTCTTTTTTTTTCTTCTTCTCTCCTCACAGGCTTATACGTTAATTGCACAGTGAACACTCACAACTGTGTGTGTGTGTGTTTCTTCTTTTTCCTTTCGTGTCTCACTGACTCAGTGAGTGAAGTGTATTTGTGTATGTGCGTGTAAATCAATCAACCAACCAACTAATAATAATGGCTAGTGAACGTACTTTGACCTCACTGTCCAAGTCAGGTGTTCTACGACCACGTTGTATTGACATAAATGAATTCATTACATGTTTTTTATGTGGTGGATATTTAATTGATGCAACTGTCATGATAGATTGTTCATCACTTCATGCATTTTGTAAATCATGTATCGTTGATCACATTAACAAAGGCAATACTATTTGTCCTGTTTGTGATGAAAAAATATCTAGTGCTGCTAATCCATTATTATCATTACGATCGGATCAAACACTTCAAGATATTGTATATAAATTAGTACCAAATTTATATAAAAATGAAATGCAACGTAGAAAAGATTTTTATTCAGAATTACTTTCACCATGTTCATCATCATTAATGTCTGATGGATCAAATCATTCATTACCTACATCTGATTCTGGTATAATGTCTAATTGTTCATCATCAAATACATCATGGCTTGCACCTGAAGCTAAAGGTGAAATTGGTGATCGAGGTATATTTTATGTACCTGAGGATAAAATTTCACTTTCAATTGAATATCTTAAATCAGATTGTTCAAATGATGATGCTAATTTGAGTTGTGATTCAGGTACTGAATCATCATCTTCATCATCTCCTGATACACATCGTCATCGTCGTCAACAACAACAACAACAACACCAACAGCAAAATCAACCAAATCAACTTGATTGTGAAAAAATACCATCTGATCGACGTTATCTTCGTTGTCCAGCTGGAATGCCTGTGTCTTTGCTTAAAAAATTCATCGTACAAAAATACAGTTTAAATCATCAATATCAAGTTGAACTTGTTTATAATAATACCAATTTAACTGATGATTTAACTATTATGGATGTTATTTATATTTATTCATGGTGTTCAAGTGGTCCAATGAGATTTTATTATCGAATTGAATCAATTAATTCACGTAATAGTGATGATGATACACATGAAAAGAATAATATATCATCCATAACAAATCATCATACAGTTAAACGTAAATTATCTTCATGTGAAATATCATCAGTTAAAAGTAACAACAAGAAAAAGAGTCGATTGAATAACACCATTAACACCAATAACAACAGTAATAGTAATAACAACTATCGACATAACAAAAATGTTACCACTTCTCTTACTAGTGTTGGTGGTAATAGTACTTGTAGTAAATCAACCTTGACCGGTAAAAAGGATAAATTATCATCATCATCATCATCATCGTCATCTTTTAACTCTTCTCCTTCTCCTTTATCGGTGTATACTTCATCTACTTCAACAACATCTTCATCATCTAATATTGTTTCATCGGAACGAGTTAATTCTACTTCAGCAATATCTAAAGTATCAAATAAATCTACTGTGAATCATCATGAGAAAACTTCATGGAAAGTAGCCAATAGTAACAACAACAGCAACAACAACAACAATACAAGCAGCATGAAACAAAGTAAGAGTAATTTAAGTGGTGAAGGAAAAAACACTCCATTGACACAGGAAATGGCTAAGCAGAAACAGTCAAAGACCATTCACCAGAGGAAAGATCTTTCAATGTCAGCTGTTACATTGACCAGTGGCAAGAAAGAATTACTCACATCTACTGCATCATCATCATCTTCTTCTAACAACAAATTGACCACTGATGCACAAGACTTACCCGGTGATTATGAATTATCGAAAAGACCTCCGGTCAAGGTTACTCTTAAGGTGAAAGTTCCACAACCTCCTTCACCTCATTCTCCTTATCCACCAACATCATCATCGTCATCTCGTAATACTTCTACTTTAACATGCAACAACAACAACAACAGTACATCAATGACAACAACTAGTACAACAATTGGCACATCAAAAAGTTCAAATACAGTTACAAATATTGGACAAAAGAATTGTTCTGAATTACCTTGTGAGTCACCACAACAACTGCCACCACTTATTCTATTGTCACCTAAGTCATCATCATCATCTTCACCTTTACCATCACCAACTACTAGTAAAAGTAAAAAGCATCATCATCATCATAAAAGTAGTAAACATCATCATTCACCTTCATCTTCATCATCTAAATATCATGGTGCAATTTCACCTGGTAAAAAGGATAAAATTAATAATACAGATCAAAAGTTCAAGTATCATACAGCTGTCACTTCAAGAGGTACAATTACCATTGTTAGAGATGTGGTCACTTCGAGTCCATCTTCTTCTTCTTCTTCTTCATCATCTCCATCAACTTGTGTGACTGCTGCATCTACAACTACTAGCACTACAGTAACAACTTCACCCGCCGTTACTACCAATACTACAACTACCACCGCATCATCCTCATCCTCATCATCTTCATCCTCATCCTCTAGCACATCCTCTCCGGCGTCATCTGTGGTGACACTTAAAGTTCCAAAAGTAAAAGCAAATACTGCTGATGTTAAAATTAAACTTGTTCCTAGTGAATGTACAATAGGAACAAAAATACCCGCCAGTAATTCAAACGAAAAGAAAAATCAACTGCATCATCAGCAACAGCAACAGCAACAACAGCAACTACAACAACAACAACGTCAGTTCAACAACACTCGTGACAGTGGTAATGATTCAAGCAGTAAAGTGACATCATCACCAAGCGTGAAAAGCAGTTCTCCTTCTCCCACACTAGTCACAACAGTAGTAGCAAGTTCAACTTCAACTACATCGGCAACAAAACCAGCCACAACTTGCACTAATAGCAAAACAGCAAGTACATCATCAACATTACCATCTTCTTCTTCTTCCTCTTCCTCTTCTTTCTCTTTTTCCTCTGTTACCACTGGTAGTACCAAGTCTGGTGTAAATAGTACAACACAAGCGGTCAGTAAAAGTCCATCCTCAACATCATCTTCTTCTTCTTACTTTTCAACTACCACTGCTCACACTATTCCTACTACGCCAACTTTGACAACAGTACCATCATTGCCACCAACAAAGGTGACCACCAAAGGAGCTAAGGCAAATGTGAATGAAAGTTGTGTTAATTCTCGTACATCCGCATCACCTTTTAATAAAGTTACCACATCAAATAAAAAAGAATGTGATGAAATGTATACTTTGTCCAATCAATTGGGTAAAACGACATCATCATTATCATCATCAATTGTATCTACTAGTAAGACAAGTCAGTCTTATTTATCATCATCAGTATCAGATGTGAATTCAAGTGTATCATCATCCTTGTGTTCATCGTCAATCGGATCAAAAGGCAAAGTTACATCATCCTCATCTAAAGGTTCTATCAGTGGACCCCTAAATTTGCGGCTTGGTACATCTTCTACATCATCTTCTTCTTCTTCTAGTTCTACTGCTACAACTACTTGTACAACTACAACTAGTACTACTATCGTTGGATCTTCTCCCTATTCTTCATCATCTTCTCCACCTCATCCGGTCACATGTGTTAGTAACATCGTCAACAATATGAAGGCAAATTTACCTTCCATAGTCTGTTCAACAAAGAGAGTCACTGAATCTCCCCCTCCTCCTCCTCCTTCTTCATCTTCATCACATCATCCACCGCCTTTTTACCGATCGATACCTTACCATACTGATACTTCAAGGATGGATATAACTTCACAGTTACCTCACGAAAGTTCATCATCAACATCACCATCATCCAATTCAAACCTTATGTCTTTTCGTCGACCTGCATATCCTTCATCACTTGACCGATCACATGGTTCATCCAATGCCAATAAGTTAAATGTTGCCGCTGCTGCTGCTGCGGCTGCGGCTGTTGCTGTGGACAATGCGGGACTTTTATCTGCATTTGGTTTACATAGTTTAGTTCAACCATCAGCTATGTTAAAAGTATATGAATATGCTGCTGCGGCATCAGCTGCAGCTGCATTATTACCACCTCATTCTCATGTTACTGCAACTGTACCTCCACCACCATCATCAGGATCAGGATCATCGATATCTCAACCACCAACATCACCAATAGTTTCATCTCATCTTCCATGTCGTCCTAGTCCTATTAGTCGACCACTTGCTCGATGTCCACCTAATTCATGGGCACACCATAATCAACATTCATCATTAATGACAAATGCAAATCCATATTCACCTGTTTTAACATCATTATCTGTATCAGATTTTCTTGCTAACAATTCAAGAATGAATAGTGTTGGTGTTAGTAATGTTGGCAATGTTATAAGTAATAGAGGAAGTTCATCATCACCATCATCATCTTCTTCTTCTTCTTCTTCTTCAACTTCACCATCTTCTTATTCTACTAGCACGAATGAGCGACTTCAACAACAACAACAGCAGCATCCGCAGCAACAGCAGTCACTTCATGCCAAGGTCAGTCGTTCTGTGACCCCTCAGCCTGCTCACCAGTCAAGCCACAAAAGCACTTCCTCAAACTTGAAACGAAAAAGTACAAGTCCACCTCTCTCGACCCCTCCGCCCTTTAAGGCAAGCCTTTTGTTAAAAGAAGTGACCAGTAGCAATTGTTGCAATAACAACACTGGTGGAAAGTCCATCTCTCCTTCAACCTCCTTACCTTCTTCACCCTTACCTTGTTCGTCTACTTTGTCGTCCACTTCTACTTGTACTTCTACTTCTCCATCTCCTTCGTCATCCGCTCCAGTGGTGACAAGTTGCTTGGCTCTTTCAGTTGCTAACCTTACTGCTACAACCACTGTATCCTCTCCAGCTGTTACTTCTTCCTCTACTTCTTTGTTCAAGGCAGCTGTTACCAGCAAAAGCAACAGCAACAGCAACAGCAGCAACAACAACAGCAGCAGCAGTGGTAGTAGTAGTAGTAGTAAAAGTAAGAACACCGGCATCAGTAACACTACAAATGTCAGCATCAACTTGAGCAGTAACTGCAACAGCAGCAACAACAACAGCAACAACAACAATGATGACAATAATGGCAACAACAGTAAGACTTCTACCATTGGTTCAATAGTTGATATTACTTGCAAACAAGCACTTTCTCCGCCAGCAGCAACAACATTAAC
>JASXTE010000290.1:0-63692 GCA_030280995.1 Hemileia vastatrix | reverse complement strand
AAAAAAGACTTTGCAAGTTTCAAAAGTTTAAATTTACCAAATTTACATCGACATAAAACTTGCAGTAGTTAAATTGAAATTGAAATTGTTGACTTCAACTTGAACCTTTATTATCACCCTTTTTATCCTCAACAATCAACAATCAACAATCAACAAATTGAATTATCTACACAAAATCACCTTTTACACAAAACACACGGAAGCTATAAAGTCAAGTTTAATTTGATGAATTTACCATGTTTATTTATTGTGTGTGATCTTTGAAAAGCAGCAACATCAAGTATATGCTTGAACTTGAAGTTTCAACTTGAACTTACAAGTGCGAACTGTTTGCAAATGTCCAATTGTTCACACAAAGTGCCTAAGTACACACTTTTGACCAAGTGAAAAAAAGAAAGAAGAATCAAGACATTAGGTGAGTAGCGTGTGTAATTTAAACTTCCTCGTTTATAAATCAACTGAATCAATTTGCAATGAGAGCCTGTGAAAGAATGTCAATGGTCGTTGTACGAGGAAGAAATGACGACTGACTGAGCAAATAGCTCAATAAGAAAAACAAATGAATAATTAGCCAAGGAATTTCCATTCAAGTTGTTCGGTGATTGGCAGTTAGAGCAGAAGAATTCAAGTTCGAGATCAATTGCCGATTGACAGTGCTCATTGGTCAAATTGGTTAAACCTATTCTGTCTTTTTAGTTTATTTTGTCTATTTTGTCTATTTTGTCTATTTTGTCTATTTTGTCTATTTTGTCTATTTTGTCTGACGTCCGACGTCTACACTTGTAGCCAGTCGTCCTGAGTCCAGCGGGAGTTTATTCTCGGAATCACTGAATTCACTGAATTCACTGGATTCACTGGTATCATCTTGGTCCTGGTGACTTTGGAAATTGTTGAAAATACCATTAACCAAGTGGTAGGCTGTAGGCTGTTGACTGTTGGCCATTGGATGTTGCCTGTTGGATGTTGGCTGATTGATTTGACTGGTATCGGTGAGGTACTCAGTCTTATTTTTTTTTATTTTTTTTCTTCTCCTCTTTTCCTCTTTATTCCTAACCATCAGGTCATTCGGAGTAAGAGGACCTGCATCAGGTATCAGCTGAGAGGGAAGAGAAGAGGAGAGAGAAAGAGAGAGAGAGAGAAAGAGAGAGAGAGAGGAGGGAAGAAAGAAGAAGAGAGAAGAGAGGGATGAGAAGTAGGACAGAGCATCAAGTGCAATTCAATATCCGCTCCAGATGCTGAATAAAGCCACTGCTTGTGAGGTTTTCATGAGGATGCACCTTTACCAGTAAAACAGTCTAACAGTCTAACAGTCTAACAGTCTAACAGTCTAACAGTTGGGGAGACTTGGAAACACCAAAAAGTTCCAAAAGTGCAAAAACAGGCATCAGAATGAGCCTTTTGAGCATCCTGTGAGCAACAGTTAACTCCTTAAAGTCTCAATTCAAGAGCAAATTTACTTCTGCAACTTCTGTAACCGAATTGAGCCTGTTTCCATCATGTCCTTGATCACACATCACTACTTACCTTTTAACCCGTGTTATCCAGATCACCTGGCCACTTATTTGCTCGGCCATCGTTCAATGCTTTACAATGCTTCAACCTCGTGAAACAATAGCTTAGCCGTTACTTTTTTAATTTGTTGCACATTTTACCATTCGCCCAAATCAAATGACCGGTACACTCGATGAATGTTGTGAATTACAATTTATTAGAAAGAAATGAAGACAAAGAAAGATTTAACATTGACTATCCTCTATCTTCTATCCTTTAGTCAGTCAGTCATTCGACTCATTGGACTTTACAGTGATACCATTGTCTTGAGTTAAACCAGTTCACTGGATTTACTCAACACTTGACTTAATTGTTACTAATCAACCTTTTTCATCAGTAAATCATTGGCCATACTGCTACCAGTTGAATGTTCACCAGTTTATGTACTTCATCTTGATGTACTTTAATGAACTATTATTCTGCACTGCTCTTGATTCAGTAGAAATAACAGTTGATTGTGTTAATCCATTTTTACCCGTTAACTGTAAAGTATTTTTCTTAACCACAGTTAATTCAACCTTTTTCATTGATTGAATGGAGGATGGTCGTTTGTGTTTCTCTTTTTTTTGTTGGCTGACAAAAAAAAAACACAAAATGAATGATACTTTTTACCTGATCATCAATCACTCGTCTCATTGAGTCAAAAGATTCGATTTAACCCCTCCGATGATAATTGTGTGTGATTGACAGTGTTTTCATTCGCTCGAGTTGACACAATTAGTCATCAGTGATGCGATCACCGCATTTATACAATTGAACGAATTTACTTTACTGTCACTTATCAAATTTACATTCATGATTTACTCGTAATGTTTGTCCTTTTAACGCTAAATTTGTCGTTGTTCTCATTCTTCACTGGTTCAATGTTGTAATAGAGATAGAGAAAGAGAAAGAGAAAGAATAGTTACATACGAATTAGCTGATTCACTTGTAACTATCACTGTAAAATTTAAATATCACATTATGATGCTTATTTAAGTCATTTTACTTTGATTTGTATAAATTTGTTTGTTTGCTCTTTCATCATCTTCCATTCGACATCCTTATTCATATTCTTTGCTTGGGCGACATCGACTGTTACATCGTTGTCTCTATACATACTTTGCAGTCTACAGTTTACAATTTACACTCAGGACATTGCCATTCATCATTGTGGTGGTGTAAAGTGTATAAATGTATATTTGCGAAAGACAGTGTATAAGATTAGCTTTTATCATTTGAAATGTTATTGTTGGATGTTTCACTCTTTTACTTGTTTTTGTTGTTGTTGTTGTTGTATGTTCTTGTCCTTTCTTCGTTGTTGGTCGTTCACTATTACTTGTTACTTGTCCCTCGTGGTTCTTAAATCTTACCGCACATGCAGGTGAATTAATCATTTAAATTTTCATCTTTTCATTCTTTACCCTTCTAACGGCTTAAGAAATGATGAAGAAGAAGAAAAAAAAAGAATTGAGACAGGATGATGAGGATATCAAACAAAAGAAATGTCCTCTCAACTACTAATTTAACCTTTTTTTCTTACTATTTCATTCAACGCAATATGATGTAATTAACCGTGGATGTTGATGAGCAGAATAACCAATCTTGTACTTCTCATTGAATATGCCAAAAGTGTTTATCCTTTCCTTTATCTCGGTAAGATGTTTGATCAAACTCATTGTCCGTATCTTTTTGATGATGATGAATAAAAGCATTAATGTGAAAGAGAAAAGAGTTGAAAGCTTAAAGTTGAGAGTGGACAGTGAACAAAAGTGACGGCCATTGCAAAGACAAAAGAAATTTGAGTGGTCATTCGTGGTTAATGTTGAATGGTGAATACAGTGACAGGTTTAATTAAAGTACAGCTACTGCTTGTGTAATTAATTGACAATGTGTGTCATGTACGTGAAACAGGTTAAAGTAAAGATGCATCGAGTTGGACCTTTGGATGATGAGTCAAATGAAAGATGCAAAAAGACAAGAGACACAAAAAGGAATAAAAAGAAATAAAAAGAAATAATGAAATAAAGATGCATGACAAGTGAAAGGAAGAGAGTAAATAAAAGCAACACCTGCCACTCACTCTGCTAATTACTTGACCCGTTGGTTAATTGGAACAAAAAAGTCAGGGTGGATCGAGTGGTCCTTTGATTGACATTGTGACCACTCCTATTACTCAGTCAGTCACTCGGTCAGCTGTTCACCTGCTTATTTTGGCCTTTTTGGCCTTTGACACTCGCCCGGTCACTCATCGTCGTATTGCCCAAAACCTAAATTTTGGTCATTTTAACGAATGAAAAATTCTCCTCCTTCTTCTTCTCTCTACTCAAATGGCAGGGAAAATATGAATAAAATAGAAATCTTGTCTTCTTATATACACACAAAGAACATTGAGCGTAGTTCAACTTGGTTCAATCTTGGTTGAATGGTCAGCGAGGGAGGAACTTTAAACTTTAACTTCTATTTAAATTCCTGTATTTGGTTTACATTTAAAATTAAGATTGACACAAAGCCATATGTAACTTTTGCATTCTCATTCACAATCTCAATCTCAATCTCTAACTTATACTTGAACTTACTTTTTATCTCTTTCTTTCTTCTTTTTCTCTATTTTTTTCTCGCATTTTCTCTCTCATTCTTTATTTCTTTATTTCTTTCTTTCTTTTCATTCTCCATCTCGATTGAACAAACTTAGTCAACTCCTACGATTTAATTGACTCTTTGGGTTTGCATTTACGCGGCGAGTGTTGTGTTTCTTTTATCTCTTCTCCCACGGTCAAAGTCACTGCCAAACTTTGTAGATACTTTTTGGTTTGTTTGTGTGTCACAAAAGACTGAAAACTATTCATCTGCTGCTAAGTCGATGCTGCTGTTGTGTTTATACTCACACTTATGACATACTGACTTGTCGATGAATTTGACTGAACACGATTTTTCCTCAGCTCATCCTGCATCACGTGGGGATGTGTAAAGACACGAGGATACGAGGATACAAGGACACACGGACATGAAAGCATGACGAAATGACTAGATGATGAGATGACGACAGGCGGACATGAGACGTCAGGTGATTTGCCAGGTGACACTATTCAATTGCCGATTTGAGAGGATGAGTTAAGAAGCACACAAAAAAATACCTTTAAATTAACTGGTGCCACGAGTTACTGAATTTTTTGTGTACGAATTTGTCCTTATAAATTTAACTATTTTATTCAAACGGTAGTTGTAAAGTTAGTAACTTGAGTCTAAATTTCCTTGACCCTGGTCAATTGAGATGATTGCCGACTCTTGACTGTTGACTGGACTCTTAAGTTATCTCCAAAGGACAAAGTGGCCAGTCCTTTACGACAGGTCATAAACGACCAGGTCTGGTTCTCTTGTAACTTGCTCTGTGCTCGTTGTCAATGGCAGATTGTAAATAGTAAATGGTAAATTGTAAATTGTAAATTGTGACTGTGTATTTGTGTATGTGTGTATGTTCGCATTGTGTGATAACAGAAAGAAAAGAAAGAAACAAATTCCTCAGTGTAAGATGTACCTTCTTCTCAATTGATCAGTTTATTTCATTGATGTCCATTGAATTTTGTCCATTCGAGGTCAGCTGAGTGCTTGACTTGTCTCTTCTCATCGACTCATTTGCCGTTTGATGGAAACGATGAATCAAAATCAGGATCAACAGTCAGTAGTCAAAAGTTAAAAGTCAGCAATGACCAACTGCCTTACAAGCTATTCTCTGTCGGTGATTCATTGATTGCATTTAGTCTTTTTTTCAAGTTTCAGTCAATCAGTCAGTCAGTCAATTGACGATATCCGTCAATGGACTTCTCTACTGGATGTCCTCGTTGGTCCGATTTCACTCGCTCCACTCACACTTCGAGTGACCGACATCTCATTGACTGTTACTCGATTTTGTGGAATGTGCGATTGCGATTCACCAGTTACCAGTTACCAGGTACCCTGGACCATCTACTATCCACTATCCACTATTAACTATCCACTATTCGAATGTATAAAACTGTACCTGAGAGTCTTTGTCTAATGAATCTGCTTCTTCCTGTTCAACTGTAAGAGGTGGATTAACACACTTTCATCTCAAGTAAACTTTACTGTATTTTTTACCGCGTCATTGCTGGTGGGAGATTTTTATTCCTTGATCATTTTTTCCTCTAAAATTCTTTCAAGTGTGTTTTTATAATTTTACTTTTTTTCCCATTTCAATTGAGCTTTGGTCAAATGTTTTCTCCTTCACCAAGCGGATTAAATTGCTTCGTTGTTTCATTGTGGATACTTTTTCACTTCTTCTACACTTCTTCATCTTCGTCTACTACTACTACTACTACTTCTACTACTACTTCTTCTTCTTTTTCTTCTTATATTTCTTTTCTTCTTGAGGATGAAGAAAAAGAAAAAAAATTCTTCATACTTTGATCGTTAATTCATTCATCTCGCCTCATAAGTGTCTTGAATGATTTAATTTACCTCTTGAGTGTATGATTATTTTATGACACATTCAATGTGTCAAGTGAAGAGGATGTGAATAAAGCATCATCATCATTATCATCAACATCCCGGATTAACACAGGGATGCTGTTGAGGCTACAGGAGTAGATGGTGAATTTCACCTTGTTCAATAGGTTGGCTGATTAATCCAGTCTGGCAGGACAGAAGCTCCTGATGCGGATGTCTGAGGGAGAGAATGAGAAGATGAGGAGATGAGAAAATGAGAAAATAAGAAAATGAGAAGAGCAAAGGAAAGAAAAGTAAAGAGAGAAGAAGAGGAAAAAATGATGCGGATGGAGTGCAACCTGTTGTGTGTTTACCTGTGTGTCTCTTTCGCATCCTCTAACAAAGTACATGACCATGAAAACCAGTCTCACTCAGCGTGTAACCAAATGAGCCAGTAAACATTCAAGTGAGACAATTAGTAGGACACAAAAGCAGGTAAACACAGCAAAGCATCATCAAAGTGTCCTGGACAAAGAGAATAAGGTAAAAAGGCGAAAAAAAAGGATAAAAGATGAAAGGCAGTATATATGAAATAACGGTTGAAGATTGGGTTAGTTGAGTCAGTCAAATGACTGAATGAGGAGAAAAATAATATTCTTTTCCTGTCTTTTGGGTGGATTTGAGTGCCTTGAGTTGGTGATTCACCTCCCTCCTCATTACAACCTTGCAGCGATTATTACCGTTATTATTGTGGTCATTACAGGTCTTACTCGGTGTCAGATGCTGTAACTGATGCTGCACTCGAATCCAATGAGTCGAATGAGTCCGATATCACCAGTTGCATCGACACCCAACCCAATGTTTCTGGTGTGAGTGACTTTCTCATTTTCTCCTTTTGCCTTTTTGCTTGTTCGAGCACCCAAAAGTATGCATCAGTCGTAGTAACATTGTCCACACCCTTCTCCCTGTCTACCTTTCATCTTAATTTTATCGAAAATACGGCCTTCCTTGACCCTTCATATCATCAATAAAATTTTGCTATCTACTTCTTTCTCTCTCTCTTTCTCTCTCTTTCCCATTTTCATTCCTATTATTTTATCTCACGTTCAACACACTGAATTTGATTCAATTGGTTGTCTCGTCGTCGTTATTGTTAAAATTATTGTACTTGTACACTTGTACACTTGTTACACTCATTTGTGATGAAGAAGTAGAAAGAATGAAATTTCATTCTGTCTTTCTTTTTGTTTGTACCACTGATAAGTTCATAACTTCATAACTTCCTCTAATGACTAGTTGTAACTCACCCAAAAAACGGTAAATGTGTTTATTGTATTTGATTACATCAACAAGTGCAAAGACACACTGGGTTAGAGTATGAGTAGTGTGAGTTGAATGAGTAGAATGAGTAAAATGAGTAAAATGAGGAGAATTCGATGACCAGGGCAGATTATCACGTTGAAAGAACAAAACATCACACACATCATACATCTCAAACATGCCGTCTCACTATCCCAAATTGTTGGTTCACATTTCACCCAGGTGAACTGACTTTTATTACACCATGACACATTATACTTTACTCGAAATAGTTGATACTTTTCTTTACCTTGCAATTTTTATGATTTTTGATTTAACACAATGATTATACTTTTATGCTTGTGCTAAAACAAGACTTTTCAGAGTTGTTATTTCTCTCTTCTTTCTTTCGACTCTTCATCAATTAATAATACATGAATCAGTCAACCCTTCCTTTCTTCCTTTCTTCTTGTTCTTTCTTTTTCTCTTCCGATTTAAGTCTAACACAGTTCAGGGGGGAAAATAAGCTAAAGGTTACTCGATTACTTGTTCTTTTTCGCGTTTGCCTTTATTATTTTCCATTCGAGGTGCGAGGTATTTCGCACCTTTTATTAAGAAAATTTTTTGGTCACTTGATGAGATGTAGCGGTTCACTTAACACTTATTGCTCTGCCTCAGATGTGATGAATTGGCAACAAGGAGGAAAAGAGAGGAAAAGAGAGGAAAAGAGTGAGAAGGAAAAGGAAAGGAAATAAATGAAAAGGAAAGAGAAGAAGAAGAAGAGTGAGAATGAGAAAAGGATAATTCGACTGACGCAACAAGTCAATTGAAAAATAGAAGGCGAGAGGGATAAAGATGAGTGAAAGGGTGAAAAATACTGCAAACTCAGCAGGTTGGGGCTTGAGCCTGACCGGATAAGAGTGAACAGAAGAAGATCTCAGTGAAGAATCGAGAATGAAGTATATTGTGATGAATAACAGTTGAACGAAGAAGTCTTTTTCTCTTTATCTCTTTCTCTCAATGTACACTCATTCAATTATCCTGCTCTTCCTGCTTTGCTTGTGATGGAATTACACTTCCGATTCATTGTCTTGTGCTTACTGGCGGCCAAAGATTTTGTCAGCAGGTGCACACACACACGCTGACATCTTCAATAGTGAAAGTCAACCGCAATGAGTACTCACAGATCAACTTGTGGGTGAATTGAATTGAGAAAATAGAGAGAAAGAGAAGAAATAAGAATGAGAAACAATCACATGTCTTTGTTACTTGAAGGATTTTGCCTTTTTTCCACCTTTGACTGTAACTCTGTGTCTTTTACTTGATTTTTCTCTTATTCTTTTATCTGTTTCTTCTCTTTCCTTCTCTTTTCTTCTCTTTTCTGTCTTTTCCTCTGTTCTCTCTTCTCTTCTCTCTCCTCTTCTCATGTCACTTCCGGCTGGTGATGCGAGTGATGCGAGCGACGACCTTGCGATTCAATTGGAAATTGACAATTTGAGGGAGGATGAAAAGAGTCTTGCATAAATTCCCTTTACACTGGAAATGAAGGAAAGAACAGACTGACATTTCAACCGTTTGAATAACTCATGCCTCTTCATTGGATCCTTTTATTGCCACTTAATTACTTTTGCCAATATTAATGAAAACCAGCTAAAGGTTACCTGTTTATATCTATTCTTATCCATGTCTACTCGTTTCTCCTCTTTTATTCTCTTCTCTCATCTTTCTCTTCTTCTCCTCTCTCATGCCTTTGCCTCCTTCTTAACTATCTTCAGCTGTTGTCCAGGTGATTTTTTCATCAGCAACAATTCACTTTAAGTGCTTTCTCTTTTTCTTGATTCATCTTCATTCGTCCTCCCCCGTTCTCGTGATGATCCAGTTTTGGGCAATGAAGACCTGTTGCATCAAATAAACGCTTGACTGGTCAAATAATAAACTCTCTCTCTCTCTCTCTCTCTCTCTCTCTCTCTCTCCTCTCTCTCCTCTCTCTCTCTCTCTCTCTCTCTCTCTCTCCATCTATCTCTTCTCTTCCTCTTTCTTTACCCGTCCATTTAAGCTGGCGAGACTAATTTACCAGTCAATCTAAGATGCTGTTGTCCACAACACGGGATAAAGAAACAGTTACAGCTGTTGTTTACCTTTTAACTCTCTCTCTCTCTCTCTCTCCATTTCTCTCTATTTCTTTCGCTTAATCTTTCTCACTGTCGTGAGGTGAAATTCAAATGGTATTTAAGCATAACAACCAAATCAAGTACCGCACGGAGTTTGTTGTTAAGTTTACTTTTTCTCTTGAAAGTTGCATCAGAGGATGAAAATTTGACTTTTGATGTGCATGTGTTTGTTTGTATATGCGTGTATTCGAGACTTGTGAGTCACACCGTCATCGTCAAAGGATGAGAATCGACAAGTCCAATCGAGAAATAAGTGAAAGAGTAAAAGAGTAAAAGAGTCAAAGAGTAAATGGTGAAAGAGTGAAGATGCATCATTCATGGCATCATTGAGAAGTTTGAGAAGTTTGAGAAGTTGAGGTTGTCTGTATGTTTGTGTGTGTTTGACCTCCACCAGAACATTTTGAATCAAGTACGAGTTTGGACAGGAGAGAGGATAAAGGTTCCCGATCAAAGGAGTAGGCTAAGTCACTTGTGATGCTGCTAATCATGCTTGCAACAAGGACACAAAAAGAAGAGAAATAAATGAAAAAAAAAATGTGTCCAGGCGACCCGATTCGTTTTCTTTAGCGTTGATCATCACAACCACCAAAAGCATCACCAGTGCCTCAATTCAATTTAAAGTCAAATTTAGTTCGATTATGAGGCAGGGACAAAAGGCCAGACAGGAATAAACACACTCGAATACTCACACGCTGCAGTCAAACAGGGAAAGACAAACACGAGGTAGAAAATAAGAGAAATAGTAGAAGGACCACAAGAAGGAAACACGCGTAGGAGCTAAGTAAATGCTTAAATTTTCAAAAGCTCAAATGCTCAAATGCTCAAGTTGACCTGACGTGACACTTGGATGATTTCACCTTGTTTCTTCGTCCAGTTCGTCTCGAGTTCCTTTCCCACCGAGATTCGCCGGAAACAATTGACTCGACAGAATTAGTGTCAGTGCAAACACAAAAGCAGTCTGACTGGGACAGGACGAAGTTGTTGTTGATGTTGTTAGTGTTGTTGGTGTTGATGTTGTCAGTGGTCTTGTGTTATTGTCGGTGCTGATGGTGCTGATGGCCTTGAAATCACCCGAGTGACCCAGGGATTGAGTCACTTTTACCTTTTGCCTTTTTTACCTTTTTACCGCTTTTATCTCCATCCATTGTCATCGTCTTATTCATCTTTATCGATTCATCATACATCACACATGAATACATTGTTCATCATGATGTTATATGTGGATGTTGGATGGTTCATAGTTGATGGTGGATGAGGATATGTGCTGTATCCATTTATTAGCAAGTGAATGTGTGTTGGTTAAATTTTTGTATTTTGAATTTGTTATTCGGTATTATACATTGTGTACTATTTTTCTTCTTGTGTTGTGTTATGTTTTTCATGTACGATGATGCTTCACCTTCCTGCCTTTACTTGTTGTTGTTGTAGTAGTTGTTGCTGTTGTTGTAGTTGCCTTTCTTCCTTTTCTAACTTTATTTTCGTGCCCATGCAAGTGACTGCAACTTGTAACCTTTGAATCGTGAGGATGCTGACACCGAAATTAACAGGTGAGGCAACTGAGAACAAAAAAGGAAACAAGGTTAAACTGGCGGATTTAATTCGGACCCACACACATATTCACATACACACATATATACTTTGTAAAATAATACAGTCAAACACTTGTACTAAATTGTAGACAATTACTGTTACAACTCCCACTGTTTGTTATCATTTGATTAAGTGAATGTTCATTCATGTTCATCTGGTCATCTGATCACATCAACTCAGTGACCCTGTCACTTGTCAATGTGGCCCACTTGATGATGCAACACATACACAGTGAAATCAGAGATGGTCATTTGCTCGAGCAAACATTTAAAGTGAATTCTTGTGTATCACAGTTTGAAACACTTTGAAAAATGTCGTCAATTTACTTCACAGGATGACACTTGATTAGGAGAATCAGGAGAATTAAGAGAATTAATTGCATCAAGACACAGACGGAGAAAGATGCAAAGGAAGAAAAGGAAGAAAAGGAAGGAAAGGAAAAGGAGATTTTTTTTCCTTCATTTCTTCATTTTGTTAAATGTTTTGTGCATTTTTAATCCTGAATAAGTACTCGTGTAATTAGACATCTGGTTTAACAGGAGTCTGTTGAGTTATTTGTTGAGTAACAGGAACTAACTGTGACACAGGTGATGTCGGTCTTTCTCAAATCAACAGAGAGACGGCCACAGTGGAAGGAAGAGGGAAAGAAAGAGAGAAAGAAAGAGAGAAACAGAGAGGAAGAGACAGATGGATGACTAAGCAGATCTCATTCTACTCATTCTGCTTGTTGCAAGTTTCTTTTCCTTTTCCTCTTTTTGCACCCTCGCCTTGTGTCTGTCGTTTCGGTTTTAGTTTTTGTTCTCTCCTCTTTCCCTCCTCCTGTTGAAACTTGTTCCACTCACCGGCAAAGTAACTGCCTCTATTCCCTTCGTTTTTCTCTCACTCATTCTTGCTTCAGTCTCGATTCAGCCGTCCAGGCTGCAACAGTCAGTACACTCTGACTTAAAATCTCTTCAACTTACTTGACTTCCTGTGCAACTGCACTGACCATGACCAGAAAATCATTCTCAGAGTGAGTAGACATTCACAGTGGGAGTTATTTTTCTCTTTTCTGCTTTTCCTTCGTTCTTTTTGCTCTTTTTGCTCTTTTTGCTCTGTTCAATTACTTCTTCCCTCTTCTTGTCAGTTAAAAAGACTTCAGTTGCATTTTCATCTACCTCCTCCACACTTTCCTCCCTGATTTCAATGGACTGATGAAGTGAATCAACATCATCACCAGACACAATGCAAATTCACCCAATTCGATTTACCCGTTCATTTGTGCCTTTCAATTGACTTTTCAGTTTGCTGTAAACTTTTTTATCTTTTCTTCTTTTTTCTTTTCTCTTTTCATTTATCAATCTTCAATATACAATCTACCAAAAGAAGTTACAACTTACTTTACTCTTTGTAATTATTGTCGCGTTGTTTGATTCATCATTTGCAACCTCAATTAATTGTCCGTCAGTCTGTTTCTTCTTTATTCTACCATTTTACAATCATTACAATTACTACAATTACGAGTTGATCAATTTGATTCATCTTTCTACAATGTTATATTGAATAATGATTGAATTGATCGAGGGTAAATTGATTTTTCTTCATTTGATTTGATGCGTCACTTCTTTTAATTCTTTCTTTTAATCTTCTTCGTCTTTTTCTTATTTATTAATTATTGTTATGATTTTTTTTCTCACAATATTTCTTTTAGAATCCCTTGAGAAATGAAATATTTAATGGATTCATCAACCGAAGTTATCAAGTTAATGTCAAGTTAAGTAAATTAAAATCAAGTCAAACCACCAGCGGATTTATTAAGTGAAGTATCCACCAGTTAAACTTTGATAAGTTACTTTTCACCGACATTCGACTTCATCATCTCACTTGACCATCATAAAAATTTAAAATTTTAAAAGAAGAAGAAGCAAAAAAATTACTTTATTTTCCGCTTTTCTACATTTACACTGGTTGTTTAATCTGTTTCGTTATTTTTTTTTTCCTTCTTTCCTGTCTTGTATCTACTTCTTCTTTCCGTGGACAAGTTTCATCCGATTCGACTGTGCAGTGAAATTAAGAACAATTAGACTAGTTTTTTGTGCATCAAGTGTTGCTTAAAATCGTCGTGTCCATCTTTATCTTTTCTTCACTATCTTTTCACTACTCGTTTCAAAGTGAACACATCTAAACAAGTGAACAAGAAGTCTTCATCATTTACCTTTTTCCGTACTCATGCGGATTGAAAAAGGGGTTAAAGGGAGAAAAGACAATTAAGTGTTAGACAAACAGAATGCTTTTCGGAAGCAGAAGCATTTTAAGTGTTGCCATTTGTATTTGTGATGCACATTGTCATTTATTCCTCCATCTCAACTTCTTGATGATCATCAACGACACTTACTTGGACCTACTAGAATAGTTTGGTCATTTGATGAAGCAGTTGTCGTGTCATTCATCCTGTATCAAGTGAAGGGTAGTGAAAAAATTACCCAAAAAAACTCTCTTTCTCTTTCCCTCTTTATTCGACCCAGTGAAATTACTACGACAAGGAAGACCAAAAAATAGTCTTAAATAATATCACAAAAAAGTGAAGGCAATTACTAAAGTGGACTAAAAAGTGACGTGTACTTAGGGATATTTAATAGAAAAGAATAAACTGCAAGAAAATACCTGCCAGGGAGGAGAAAAGGCCAAAAAGTAATATAGTAAAATAGTGAAAAAGTAAAAAAGTAAAAAAGACAAAAAGGCAAGACATCATCATCGAATCATGGCAGATGCTGTGAGGCAACATCAGCATCAACTTCAACAACACCAACTCAACAACATCAACAACATCCATTATATCCACCCTGTGAGACGGATGGACGTGTTTTATATGGAACAGTCACATCTTCTCGTGTAAAGAAAGAATCAAATAACAAAAACTGGTCATCAATTTTTACCTGGAAAAAGAGTAAAAGCAAAGAAAATAAAGTTTCTTGTACTGAAGCATTTTTACCTTTACGATTGGACACAATTGGTTACGATCAACTGATGGCCAATCAACATCAATTAGCTCTTCTTCGATCACAAGGACAACTATGCCATTCAATTGCAGTGCCATCATCACCGTCATCATCATCAGCAACTTTGGTAAATCAGAAAAATGGTCGAAATGCTTTTGCCACTTCCTCATCATCAGCATTAAATATGGTGAATGTGGTAAATGTGGATGCAATTGGTTACCCTCAGCACCAGGTGCATGTCAATCACCACCATCATCATCAGTTGATCCTTCCTTCACCTGCCAATGTTTCTTCTCACCCCCACACTCATGCTCATCATACAATTTCTCCTGTTTCATCGACAGGGAAAAAGCGAAACAGCCTATTTACTACTGAGTGGACGACAAGTTCATCAGTCGATTTACCTGGAACAACTTGTTCAACTTCTTCCTCATCAATAATGACCCCTGCCATGGGTAAACAATGCACATGTAACGGCATTCACAGTTGCGCCAAAGTGTCTGATTCATTTTCAGCTCGTTATTCTTTACTTCCTATTTCGGCATCAGCATCTTCAAGCAATGTCATCAACTCCAACGATTCATTCACATCACGTAGATTGGACGAGTCGCCTAATGTACCTCGGTCCAAGAAGAACAAATCTTCAAGTAGTAAATACTATTCTACTTTGGGAGGAGGCTTCATGAGATCTCTCAAGAAGCAGCAACAATCATCTTCCTCATCATCATCATCATCAATTGTTCAGGGTAGAAAGTCTATCTTGTCAGCTGATGAAACTGCTTACGATTTAATCAGTCACAGATATGCTACAGAAGATGACCTTTGTGTTGCCGATGAGGATATTTTGTTCGACGGCACACTAACAAACACTGCCAAGGCTACAGTCAATGGAATTAGTGGTAAACAACAACAACAACAACAACAAAAACAATCACAGAATCAGGTGACCAGGGTCGCTCGATTGAGTAAATCATCTGCATGTGTCAATGCATCTACCAATCCATTGGCAAGTCATGATAAGGCATCGGCAAGTGGCACTTGTCGAAGTCGTTCTACATCAGCCGGTAGATCACAAAATGGTACAGTGGTTGGCAAAAATAATGTTAGAATAGCTGGTCAAGGTGTAACACTCTATTCATGGGAAGATACATTTTTACCTGGAGTAATTGGACGACCGAGTAAAAAGTGCACATCATCAACATCATCAACATCATCATCAAGTGCAGCTGGAGGATCAAGCAGTGCACTTGATTCTCAGCTTGTTGACCCACCTCAATTCGCTCCTGAGAAAAAGAAACAGTTAAATTCATCAGACTGTCAGAAAGGATTAAATGGTCTTTCTCGGGCCCAATTACCTCAACCACCTCAACCACCCCAACCTCCTCCACTTGCCAGTGCATTGGATTGCAGTAAGAAAAGATCCAACAGCAATGGTAACAGCAGCACCAACAACATCAACAACATCAGCAACAACAGCAATTTTACCGCTAATTTCTGTCACCAGCTGAATGATGGCGAAGATTCATGTGAAAAACTCTTGGTTCACTTGCCGGAACCAGATTATGACCTGTCATCTTCCTCATCATCAGATGAAGATGCACCAGTCACCTCAAGTTGTCTCGGTCAAAATAATCATAATCACCAGTATAACAACAGTGATTCTAAACAACCAAGTAACAGTAGTCACACCTCAAGCAACAAAGGCAAAACAATTTGTAATTCATCACGGTCACAACAGTTGCAACACTTTGCCTCAACAAATGGCAATGTTAGTCACACTAATTGCTCTAGTGTAGATGATAATATTTCAGGTAAAATTGATAATGTTCATTCGATCCCAGGAAACACTGGTAAATCATGTCAAACATTCAAGAGGTCGATACTGAAGAATTTGAATTCAAATTGTTCAGTACAACCTCCTCCACCACCGCCACCACCACCTCCACCTGCAACATGTGCTTTATCAGCATCGTTTAATAATTCTCATAATAATTCATCATCTGCAACAACTATGCCTTCATCTAGATCATCCAGTTCCTGCCGTTCTACTTTTTCTCAAGAAAACAAACAACAACAACAACAACAACAACAACAACAGCAACAACAACAACAATTGAATTCTCCCTCGTCATCATCTTCAACATCATCAAGTGCAACAGGTGTCAAATCAAGGTTAAGCAAATTAAACAACAGATACACTAAAAACAGAAAACATGTGACATTTGGATCTGAAAAGCGAATCCTTGATCATATGACAAATCAACCGATACCAGAGGAAGATGAAACAGTTTACGATGACATTCTTGACACAGATTCAACAACAGCAACAACAACAACATTGGAAGTAATCGATGAAAGATGTAATGGTTTAAATAATGATGTACCAAATTGTCATGGAACTAATGATTGTGAATCATCGTCCAAATATGTTGCATCATCCAATAATTGTAATAACTTAAATACCAATGTAAATGACTCACATGAAGGGAAGAAAGAACAAAATAACATTTTTTCCAATGTTAATGATGCTGATAATGATGATAATGGTAAAAATCAAATGGAAAAAAATGAAAAAAATAATGAATTTAACAATGAAAAAGTAGAAGATGTAGAAGAAGATTGTATCGAAGATGAGATGTACCTTTATTCTGATGATTCAGGTGAAAATACTGGTCTATTGAAGGAAATAATGAAAATGAGTGAAGACTCAAGTGACCTCCACGCATTTTTAACAGCGGTGTCTTCAGAGTCATCAACTAAATCACCTTGTTCTCTCACTGGTGATAAAATGAAGTCACATTTACTGCGAAAAGATGAAGAAACAACATCAAAGGCACACAGCAATGAGGACAAGTCAGGATTTGTCGGCCTCAATGGTTCCTCTGAAGGTAAAGCATCTTTTTTCATTTCTCTTGTCTCTCTTGTCTTGTACTTGTTCGTCATTTTGTCTTTTATTCTGATTCTTCATATTCTCTCTTTTTCCTGTCAACTACTTACATCGCAAACTTCTCAATAATCTCGCTCCTTTTGAGATTTGTTTTTCTTTTGTATTAACTACTTGCTACTTGAGGGACGATTTTTTCCCGACACAGGCAAAGGCTAGTCAAGTGGAATGTGGTCTCGTACCTGGTGAACTTCACCTCAGTCCGAGAAAGAGTCCAAGAAAGCGAGAAAGAGAAGAAGAAGAAAAAAAGAGGAAGGAAAAAGACATCTTAAGCCACTTGTGTCACAGGCCAAGTCAATCAAACTGACAAACTGACAAACTGTTACTTCACACACAAACAACAACCGACCAAGCACAGAGAAGAGTGCACAGAGCAGTTCAATTTATCCGCCTGGTCGGATTGCACTGATTGTCTTTCCATCTCCATCATCACTTGATGAGTGATGATCACTGCATCTCGTTTATTTGAATTAGCCAAATGTGAAGAATTTCTCTTTGCATGTGCATTTGACAAGTTACATTTGGTAACTGTTGATTTTAAAGGTAATAATTTTAGGGTGATTTAGTTGCCAGGGTGAAATTTCAAATTATTCACTCAAGATGATCAATCTGTTTGAATGTTTGCTTCAACTGGTGTCGATAAAAAGTCAACAGTCAAGGTTTGAGGCATTGGATTGTGCGTGAGAAATTGATTATTGATTTACCCACTCATTTGTCCAATCCAATTGAATGAGGAACATTTGAATGGAGAGGGTAAACAAGGATGGGTAGATATTTAGACTTGTAGACGGGTAGACGGTTAGTCAGAGACATTTCCTGATCAGTCAGTTAAATCAGTTGAATCAGATGAGTCGGTTGAGTCGAGTGCCTGAATAACATTCCAATCACAAGCAAGCAATCTGATGAGAGGAGTAAAACTGTCCAGGTACTGAAAGCACTGAAATTTGAGAGGCCAATCTTCACTTTTTAATGAGCTACAACACCTGTCATAACTGGAAATGTGACACAAGTCTGACTTCTTCAAGTCTGTCTTTTCTTCATGCTTCACGGTCGTAATTATCCTGATGGACATCAGAGGGGAGAAAAATAGAAAGAGAAAGAGAAAGAGCGATAAAAAGAGAAAAAGATAGGAAGTGCCCTGTGTCAAGATGTATCCCAATCTGCATCTTTTTTTCTTCTTGTCTTTCTGCTGCATTAATCGCTTCATTAAACATTCTCTGTTCCTCTTGCTTGCTTCATCTGCCCCTCATTTTGATGAGGATCAGATCAAATTCATGCTTAATTACACACAGCTCCTCTTTGGGCAGATGGTCTGTTAATGTTTTTGCCACTCGAACAACCAGAGCAGTTTTTTTCAATGTCAACATTAATTCCTGTTGCTACTTCATCATTGACTGTCGAAAGGTACACTCAACTTGAGTCCTCTTCCAATGAAATGATCGGCCTTTCCTCAAAAGAACGAATGTTTTTCATTTGTTGTTTAGTTGACATAGAATCAGTCGCTTTTCAGGAACTTACAAGTGAAAAAAAAGTAAGAGAGGTAAAAGAGGCAAAAGTTGACTCACTTGAGGTATACATTAATTACTCTGATTCGTGGAAGTAGAGTGTTTGAGTTGATTGTATATGATTTATACTTCAAGTTATCCTTGATTCGAGTGGATTGTGTGAGTGAGTGAGGTTTGACCATTCAATTGATAACAGAGTGACCAGGCTACTGGATCAAATTGCACTGTGTGCACTCCTTACTTTCTTTGTTGCCGAGTAATTCAAGGTGTATTGAAAGGGGACAAGAGAGGAAAAAAAGACAAAAGTAAATTTAAACTCGGACCAAGGGATTGGTTTGTGTGCTCTATTCAATCTGTGCAAGTCATTCATAGTTTCATAGCTAACAGTTGAAAGCATACTTTTTGTTGTGTGCATCTTGTGTGATGCAGATGAGAGCAATTGCATCCCTCGCTAAAGTTGACTTGGTTGACTTGGTAATCAAAGCCGCTGGCAAGTTGTAAGTTGCAACTTGCAACTTGGGTAAAAGGTTACCAGGTAGAAGACAAAGACCCATCAAAGTGGGTAGAAAGAAAGGGGAAAGAAGTATACAAGTACAAGTAGAAGCAGAAAAATAAAAAGAAGAAGAAGAAAAATTATGAAGGAGAAAAATGCAATTGAGATGAGGAATGAGTAGATGACCAAGTTGACCCATTTGTTATATATTTTCCCCTACTCAAGTCTTGCCCAGTGTCACGAATGTGAAAGACTACAAAGACAAAGGATGCGTCCCTTGATTTTGGCCGGAAAAAAAGAATAAGGATGCTCACTTACAGTCCAAGAGAGACACAAGTAACTTTACAATCGCAAGTTGATCAGTCGACGTTTTTCTCTTTCCCCTTTTTCTCCTTTTAACGTCACGCACTGACAGTGAGATTGCAAATGTTGCAAATGTTTCAAATGTTAGACATGTTGAAATGTTCAAAATCTGAGAATCCGATTGCAATGAAGCAAAAAGAACAAAAAAAAAGTTAAAGGTAAATGAGCAGAAAGTGACCTGACCGACACTCAAGTGATTCCTCTACCGGCATAATCACTTAATTGCGTGGAATTGAATGAAGTTCCTGTTTGTGTCACTTTTTTCTTTTCTCTTTCACTGGCAGAAGAATCAAATAGATGAGTGACTTTAAAACACGCAATTACAACAAAGTTTGGTTAATCATTAAGCTGGTTGGTTAGTTAACGAAAATATTCTTTTATTTTTCTTCTTCACTTCTTCCAGCACTGAAACTGTGAGGACTGAAGACCAAGTAGATTGCATCTTAAAGGCAAATCTTTCTTTCTTCATCTGCAGTTGCTCCTTCCTCTTCTTCTTCTTCTTCTTCTTGTCGGTGAAAAAGTCAACAAAAGTAACATCATCACTGATCTTTTATTCTTTTGCTTCTTTCTCTTTACTCTCAGCAGGTAACATGGACATGAGCTGTCACATGTCAGGTAAATCATTCATTAAAAGCGAAACAACATCAAGTACATCAGTAACATCAGGCACATGTAGTACATCATTTAACGGAATGAAAGAATGTACACAGAATGTGACACCTTCAAATCGTTCTAAAGTGCCACCAGCTGTGCCTCCCAGGTCTTTGGAATCTAAGTTAACATCAACCAACAACAATTCAGGCAACAATTCCACTAACAATTCATTTGGCACACAAAACACTCAGGCTGATGTTGATGGCGTTTATGCAGGTAACAATACATTCAACAAATGGAATGAAGATAATTACACCTCAAAAGAGGCACCTGTTGATTGTCGTGTTGAACATTGTCAACCTTCATATCAAACTGTAACCAGTGACAACCAGATCTATCAGTGCTGTAAAGGTGACAGTGAACAAGCAGTCATAAATGGTGATATCAACAATCAACCAGTGAACACTTTCAACGTTGGCAAGTACACTAAGTCATTGCAAGGTGAACAAAATATGTCTCGTTGCAAAGATCAGTGTAATTTGGATGAAAAGTCAGACAATTGTCTGATCGATAATTCATCCAATAAGAAAAATAACTTACTTGGCAACCACCAAATGTTATTGCAACAATTGATACTTCACCCTGACTTTCAACATGCAAGTCACAGTCAAAATCACAGTCACAATCAACCTGGCGCAAAGGTTGACTGTCAGAGTCAAAGTACTCATCAATTACACTCTCCATTTAACACAAAAAATGTCGATGTCAGTGACGACGACGATGATGATGATGATGATGATGATGATATTATTGAAGATGACGATAATGCTAGGGATGGAGATGAGTCGAGTGACAAATATGATTCACTTTGTGAAGATGATTCAGATGGTGAAGTAAATAGTGGTGACAGCAGACATTTCAGGACCGTTCAGTCATCAAATGATAGTCAAGTTGATGAGTCAAATATCCTGTCAAACATGCAAAATATTCATAACATGAATGACTCATGTGGTTCCATTTTGAGGAGTGGAAATAAATTCAAAATATCTCTTCATTATCCGGGTAGCGAAGTTAATCAATCAACATCACCAATTAAAACCTCATTGACAGGAGAAAATTCTTCATCGACCCCTAAATTGTATCAAAAACGTAAACATATTGGAAATAGAAGAATTGGATCATCACATGTCCTCCAACCGATTTATAAATCATCTGCTTGTTCTACTTCTAAATCGAACAAAATAGTCATTGATGTACCTGGATCGGCATCACACTACATGAATACATCACCACCTGTTGCACCATCATCAGTTTCTTCAGTAGGTCACACTTGTCCACCATCTTTGGGTTCGGTATCATCTTCATCATCAACAGCATCTTCTACAACATCATCATCATCCGGTTACCATGGAAATGCTTTCGATCCTTACGATTGTAGCAGCGGTTCAGGTCACGAAGAGCACATCTATGAAGAACTGTATCATCTGGATGACTCTCCTTCAAATGGATCAAATAGTGACGCACTAATTACGTCAATGGCTAATAAAACTAATGATTGTACTTCCAGAGGTGAAATCAACTTGAATAACAGTCAGTCTATTACATCATCTTCGAATGATTCGATGATTCAACTAACGTCAACCAATAATCTTGCTACAGAGAATCAAATCAACAGTATCAACAGCATGAACAACATTAACAACATGAACATCTCTAGCATTGATAATAAGAAGAACAATGCTAAAAGATGTTTGCGTTTAATGAACAATACTCATGGATATACCGATCAAGTAATTAAATCAATGTTTGACGGTGCGTCTAGAGATGAAATTTTAGAGTATTTAGAAGATGCCAAGGAAAGAGTTAAAATTTTAGCTTCCAACAGTTTATCATCAACATTGCATTTAGCACCTTTTACCGGTTCTCTTGATCGTGGATTTTACTCTGAATCCGTTTCTGAAGAATATCTTGATTCAATGGTTCATCCTGGTCTTCTATCAGCTGTGAGTGCAGCTAATTTATCATCAAATGCCCACTCGTGTACCATGTCATCGACATCATCATCAAATTCAGCTACATCCAATGGTGGCAACAGCATCAATTCTTCACCTTATTGCCGAACAAAATCAACTCCTTGCATTGCATCAGCTGTTAATGGTTCATCCTTGTCTCCTCAATCATCACCTTTAATTGCCCACTCGTCTTCAGGATCTTCGATAATTCATGAAGCAACAACTGTCACTCCTAGAACAGCTTCAGGTACAGGTACACGATCCACTAATAACATGGTTAAAAATTGTGGTCAGATAACTGCTCCTCCCAGGCGCAACCGGTCAAGTAACGTATCCAATTCGTCAACTGATTCAGCTGTGACAACTTGCAGTTCAAATTGTGAACAAGAGGTCGATCACCATTCTAATATCCTCAATTGTCCACCTTCGATCATTCTGTCTCCTCCTGCTCAATTTGGTTGTACGGATCAATCATCACCTCAACTTTCTCCTCCTTACTTGGGGAGATCGATATCCTTGTCTCATCTGATTGAACGAACTGATTCTGGTGTTGGTTCTGAAACACCTAAACCTTGCCGTTTAAGACGAGCTTTATCCGGTGAATCTAATGCTCATCCTTTCAGATGCATAGATTGTGATTCCATTTGTCCTGAACAAGTTTTGTCCATTGATGACTTGGACATTGGTTTATGTGTCAAGTGTGAGAAAAAGCGTACTGAGAGGAAAGAAATTATTTCAGAATTTGTTGACACCGAATTCAAATACGGTCGTGATTTGAGAATAATCAAGGAAGAATTTTTACGACCAATCGAAGTTGCCGGTCTCATGACAAAAGATCAATTGAAATCAGTTTTTATCAATTTAGAAGAATTAATCAGTGTGAATGCTCGCTTTGCACATTTACTTGAAGATTCACTGGATGCTGCTTTCGAAGCAGGTGATGAGGTAAGATCAAACATTAAGCACACTTACTCGTGTGAAAATTTAATTTAACTGTCCGTCATGTTGATCAATGAGTTGAGTGAATTATTTATCACTTGAGTCATTGTTAATTGAATTTTACGAGTGACTTGATAAAGCGGGCTGATATTTCACCAGTCAAGTGATGATTGAATCAACTGCTTTACACAGCGCAATCAATTAACAAGTATATTTTTCTCTCTCTCTGTTTATCCTTTGTCGTTGATCCTTTCATCATATTGTAACTGCAAATGTCTCTTTCATTCCATTAGGACTACACAAGTATCAATTTGGGAAAAGTGTTTATGGAAGAAGCATCTACCATGCTGGGTACATTTGAAACTTACTGCTGCAACCAAGGATCTGCTTCACTTATTTTGACTCAATTGGAAAAGGAAAAAGAATTACTGAGGATATTTTTGAGAGTGTCACAGATGGAGAATCCACTTTTAAGGCGAATGAACCTTTCGGCTTTTCTCATGGTTCCTGTTCAAAGGGTTACCAAGTAAGTTTATCAACTGCCTGTTCAACCATCTGCATCACTTGTTCTTTTCAAATCAATTGCCTGTTTCCTCCTTGTGACTTTTTCTCTTTTTTCTCTTTTTTTCTCTCCTTTCACCTTTACCTTTACCTTCTTTCCTCTCTCCTTTTTGGCAATCTACCTCGTCATTGTGTTATTTAGTTTTCTCCTCACTTGTTACGTCATTTCTTGAACCTGACACTTGAGTGAATTCTAGAACAATTTTCAATGACACCGACTCTTTAACTGTTTTTTTTTCTTTGTCACTAGCTTTTCCATCATTTCTTTCATTCTTTAATTCTTTCTCTTTCTTTCCTTCCACCACTGCCAATTACTTTTTACTCTTGCTTGAGTTTCTTTATCATCTGTACCAAAATGTTCATCGATTTAATCATCTTCCTCTGTCCTTACTCAGGTATCCTCTGTTGCTCGGTCGACTGATCAAGGTGACACCGATTCATCATGCCGACTTCCAAGCTCTCAGACAGTCTCAGCAAAAGGTCGAGTTGCACCTGGAACACATCAACCAGCAAACTAAGTCAACTCCTCATAACAAAATCTGGAAGAGAATCTCCAACCTCTCTGTTTCCCAACGACGACTTAATGTGGAAAATAACAGCAATATCAAATTATGGAAGGTGAGAAATCATGATAAACATTTTCCATCAGTAGATCATTTCAGTAGATTGTACACGAGTAGATTTATTGGTTCTCTTTACTTCATTTGCATCTCGCCTCTCGGAACTTGAATAAGGAAAATAAGGGAAATAAGGGGAACAAGTGGGAGCATATTTTATTAACAAAGTACACCAAGTAGACCCTCTCACCATCAATTAATCGCTAACACAAATCTTACAGATATGGTTGTTGTTGTATTTGTTGTAGATGTTGTACTTGTCTCACATTCAATATGAATAATATTTTTTTCTTACTCTCGGTTACAGATCGCACTGGATGCTCTCAAGTGGAGCAGAGATGAAGCATCATTTGTTTTGTCTGGAAAATTGTTGTATACAAGTCATTCCGAGTCCATGACCAGTCGAAAAGGTCGAATGCCAAAATATTTATCGGTTCATGCATTGCTCGTAACTTTGGGTAAACCAACTGAACTTTATCGACCAGATTTGATTAACTCACCTGATTCATGTGATCATGAACTGTTCAATGCATCGCGAAATAAAACTGGTATAACAGATGCTGCTTTGGTGTTAATTCGTGAAAAGAATTCTCGTTATACTTTATGTCGAGTAAGTAATATTGACTGAACTGAAATTGATCATTATGATTTGTTATTTTCTCGCTTGTCCTCTTTGTAAGTATATCAGCAAAAGGATGAGTCAGGTTAGACCTGGATCGACCTGAGTGATGTAACAACCAACCTACCCATCCTCGTGAAGAGGCTTCCTGATGCTCTTGTAGTGCTTGTACTTGTTGTACTTCTTATACATCTTATACTTGTTGTACTTCTTGTACTGCTTGTACTACTGTTACTGCTGCACCTGTCCAAGATGAGCAAGCAATTAACTGTGTTATTTTTTTCTCCTTTAGGAGCCGTTTGACTTGAAGAACTGCATCGTTTCGAAAGGCGAATGCAGCGAGGAGGAAGCATTTGAGATTCAGGAGCTCATGGCAAAGGACTCCTTCCTCTTCAAGGTGGGTGTCCTCCATTTACCCTTTGTCTTGTTTAACCTTACATATATTCATCCATTCATTTGCTCATTTGCTCATTCACTCATTTGCTCATTGACTTGTTCACCCGTTTACTCGTGTTGTCGACTGACATCCCACTCCACTGACCCTTCTATCTTCACCCACGTTTCTTTGTCACACGATTTACTTCGCCGACACTTGATTTTAACATTTGTTTCTTTATTTCTTTATTTTTTTCTTAATTTCTTTCTTTTTTTCTTTCTTCCTCTCCTCCTCACCATTCAATGGGCACAATTGTTCTCACATTTGACACAAATAGGCTGACATGAACGGATTGACATGTCAGTGGTTCAAACAACTGTCCTACCATGGTCACGGCTTGGGATCTTGGCGACGTCGACGAAACGCCCTGCCTAACATCATGATGGGCTCCAGGTGATCACACTGATGTGATGATTATTCAATGGTTATTCTGATGATTCAGCTTATTCCAAGGCTGGGAAGAAAATTCACTTCCTTTATTTTGTTTTCACTCAATTTTACCCTCAAGTCACTCACACAAATCACTGGCGATGGTTTGTTGGGTCTCTTTTCTCGGTACAAGTTTGCCCAAGTTTACTTGAGTTTGTTTCTCAGCTCATCCACTTGACTGATTGATGACATAAACACACACTTGCGAACGTGCCTCTTCACAAATTTCAATTCCTCCAATTGCTCTTCTCTCTTTTATTTTCTTCTCTTCTTAGTTTTTATTTATATTTCATCTTCTCACTAGTATCGTCAATTATTGAATCTACTCATGTATTTGTACACTTGTGACTGATTATGCAAACAATCAAAGGAACAAAATTCAACAATTCAACAATTCAACAATCTAACAATCGAAGGATGAAAAGACTTTTATCTTCATCCTCATCCGTGTGAAATGTTCTCTGTGATCATCTCTCATCATACCTGTTATTTCATTGTTCATTCTCAATACTTTCGATGTTTTCATCTTCACCATCTTTTTTTCTTTTTCCCTGACTCAACTTGAGAGATGTCTGTACAATTTTTTCCTTCATCTTTCCCAACAACAGCCAAAAGTGTCCAAGTAAATACGAATAAACGAATAAACGTATTAAAGTTTTATTGAGTCAAAATTTTACTTTATTTTATGGAGAAAGAGCAAAGAAACAAAATTACTGTGAAAGTGAAAAGAAAAAATTCAACTTAAAACCACAGGATCAGGAGAAAAAATAAACAAAATGGACTGTCCACTTTTCTCAAGTCAATTTCATTTGATAAGCAGTTCAATTTTATTGTATTTTCTGATGAATTTTTTCCCTTCTCTCGGTCGGTCTCATTGTTCTTATTTTTCATGATTCACACATTCGTTGGATCATTCGTCTTGATCAAAATTACATTTTTTTCATTTGTCTGCTTGTACAATAATTTACACTTTCATTCTTCGCTCAAAGTAAAAGTAAAAGTCACCGCAGCGAGTGAGAAAGATGAAAAAATGAGAGAGAGAGAGAGAGAAAAAAAAGAAGATTTTTTTAGGAGTGAAAGTCGTCAGTGAAAATGACTGATGTCATTTGTTGTAGGTTTTTCACTCGATTTGGAATGTTGCAGCTTCAAGTGTGGGAAAAGTTGATGAAACTCTTCCCACTGTGTGCCAAGTCAATTCAAGTCAATCAGTGGACAAGTGTCAAGTTAATTCTCGTTAGTTGATTGAACTTTTTATCCTTTTTATCCTTTTTGTCTTTTGTTCAACGTGAGGTCAATTAGAAGACTAAATGGACAGCGTATCAGGATATCTGAATATCAGAATATTCCAAGTTACCTCAAGTAAAGAGAAGATAAGTTAAACAGCAACAAATTGATCAATGATGGTCATTATAGTGGTCCAAGTGTAAAATTTACTTCACACGATGATTTGATGTCCGAAATATTTTTTCCTCTTGTTATTAACGCTATTAAAAGGGTTAATTAGCAGATCGCACTAAGCAGTTAACAGGTTCATCGCTGTTCAGGTCGATTGCAGCATCATCACAACGAGCAATCGCTTAATGAATCATCTTACGTTTGAGTTTGATTAACTTGAAGTAAAGAAGAAGAGAAGGAAATATTTAAGAGGCAACAGGTAAATGCAACCTGCAACAAGAGAGGCAGACTTTACAAAAGGATGCAGATAAATTAAAGTTTAAAATGAGGCTAAGGTTCGCCTGATCGTAGTTATTAAAACTGTTTTTGCTAATTTTCGACTGTTAGTCGAGATGATTTTCTTCCCACTTGCATTCACTTGATTAGATCAGATAATGGACAGTGTGTGGCTTTCCTAAATGTACAATCTTGCCGAGTATTAACTTTCAACTTTCAACTCTCAAAACTTGTCTATCGAAGCTAATAATTTCCTTTCAATTGATTCACCAAAAAATTAACGTATTTTTCTTCTTAATCATCGTCATATTTTTATTTTTTTATTCACTTTTTCATCCTAATTTTCCTTTCAGCTGAAGGGAAAAGAAGAACAACGAATTAGTCCCACACTCCCTGTTGCCTCATAATTTAATCTGATTGAGGAGAGAATTGAATTAACTGTTTAATACACTTTTACCATGTTTCACAATTTAATGTCCAGTTCCGTCATTGATGACTTATACTTTAAAACTTTTTAAAAGGAAAAAAAGAGTAAAATAAAATAATATTCTCTCTTCTTTCTTTCTTCCCTTCACATTTATTTTTCTTTTTCTTCTCTTGTGTCGGTTGACGACGAAAAGGATGGAAAAACATTTCACTCACCACACCCGAAGTGTTGTTACAAATTGAGAAAAACACTGACAGTTTGAAATTTTTTCAAATTTCCAAGTTGTCAAAACGTTTAAGATCTTAATGGTACAGTAAACACAACAGAACAATCTCGACTCTTGTACTTTTTGATGGGACACACAAGCACATCGTTAATTGGTTGGTCCTTTTCTCCTTGTTCGCACTACACATTAACTTTACCATGAATCATGACAATTGGACTTTACTCGATACTTGTTTTTATTTTCTACAACTCACCATGAGAAAATATCATCAGGCAATGCCATCAGGAAACTGAATCAAATCATTCAATAGTATTTACCCGCTTGACCAAGATCCGAAATTTCAGAAAGTCTCTTTGAATCAACAAGATATTCATCAGTCTCAGGGTGAAACATTAGATCACAGATCATCTTCATCACTATGTGTGTGTTTTTCTCACTCGGATCAATTATGAAGATATTGGGATATTCAAATTTGGCAATTTTTACTTGATGCTCTGATTTTCATTATTCAACCATTATTAAGGATGAAATTTATTCTGAAGGGTACTCTAGTGACGAAGAAGAAAAGCCGTAAAAACTGGAAAAACTGGGAAAAACCGACCTAAGGAATAGCATTGAGAAAATTTTCTGTGGGTACATTTTACCAAGACAGATGAATTCGAGGAAGAAAGAGTACATCCCAGACCATCAGATTCGCTGGGAGAATTATTCCTCGGATGGGGATAATTTAAAACTTTGTGAAAATGAAGAAGATGCACCAGGAACATGCTGCAAGTTCATCTGGTGAAGTGAATTGAGCTTATGGTCATTTAAGAATACATGCAATTCACATTCGATTAGTTTAAATGGGAAAAATAGGAAAGAGAGAAAGAATGAAAAGATGTTTAAAAAAAAGAAGAAGAAGAAAAACATCACCTGAAGAAGAGGCGAGTTAATCTTATGTCATTTGGCAAAGGATGCGATGAGAAATTCATGAGGATGATGATGATGCATCGATTGCCGACTGTACTTACATGATGACACATGATGAAGTAGAGAAACAATTGGTAAAAAGTGATAGAAAGATACAAAGAATGAAAAATAAAAAGAAGGAAAAGATCCTATTACACATTTACCTGTATAAGATCAGGTGGTCATATTATGAGTCACCTTGAAAAAGAAGTGCAGTTTATTTGCAGATGCAAACAAAGAGAACAGGATGCGGATTAAAATTCGGTACACTGCAGGTCAATGTGGCAAATGGAAATGAAATTACAGACACCAATTTTTTGTTTGCCAAAGGGATGAAGGCCAAAGTCGTGCCGATCAAAGTACCAGATCATTTGCCCGTTCACACTGAATTTTCGATCAGTGTAACAAGTAAAAGAGAGAAAGAAAGAAAAAAATAAATAAAGAAGAAAATAATTCAAACGATTCAAACGGTTGAAATATCTTTTTCACCTTGACTAGATTTAACTTCTCCTTCTCACATCATCGGTGTCAGTATGGTAGTCGTGTTAATTGCATTCAACTGACTCGTCCATCCATTTCATCTCTTCAATTTACAAGGATGAAAGAAAAGAGAAGAGAAGAAAAGAGAAGAAAAGAGGAAAATACTTCTCGCCAATCACCAGCACAATTTACAACCTTGTAACGTTGTAAGACTGGTAAACATTTACTCAGTTCAAATCACCTGACAAATGTAAAATACTTTTTTATTCAATAAGTAAATAATTTGTAACCAAGTGAAATTTCAACAATTTGGACAATTTTTTTTCCTCCTTCTTTTTCTCCTTTTTCTCCTTTTTTTCTACTTTTTGCAACTGGTGAAAGATCATTAATAATGAATGCATATTTTACAAATGCATATTTTACAAATGCATACAATTATTTGTATTTCATGCATATTTTCAACTGCAATGACAACTCATCTCTCAGGTCTTTTATACTTGAATACTTGGTAGCAAGGAGTGAAAGAGTCATTTGATAAATATTTGAGGCATTCAACAACCTTGTCATGTGAATTGAAATGATTCGGTCGATAATTGAAAAATGGCACTTTTTCGCTTGAAATGTGCCGGATTCTTTGGAAGTTGATTGATTTAGACATCCTAATCAGGTCTTCTGCCTTCCAGTGAATATCAATTGACAGCCGAAAATGGAAATCTTTTAACCAAATCTAATCATTGGGTCAATTGTTGCAGGTGAACGTTTTAATCATCTACAGGAGTTACAAATACACAAATACACAAATACACACTCTCACACATACAGATTGGTCATTTATACTGCAGATGTTTCAAATAGTGATGATAAATGTACCAGTGTCAATCGACGACCGACATCTGACAACCAGCAGAAAGAATCAAGATGAAGAACAATCTTATTGATGTTAATTGTATTCAGGTTAAAACGGTCTGTGCTCTTTGATAAAAGTGAAAAATTTACAATCTCAGTCTAAAAAGAGACAAGGAAATGCCATTTGTCAAGTAAAAATGTAAACTGGTCTAACAGGCGGAGTAAATCATTTGTTTTATTTTCAAGTAAAACAATATTTGACCAGTACAATTTGAGTTAATTCATTGTACCTGTCCTTTTGGAAAATGTAAATATAGGTGTAGCAAGTTCATTTAGCCATTTGACATGCACATCAGTTTACCAGGTAAATTTGTGTGTAGTTTATGCAGTCCGTACACTGCTTTGTTCATTGCTTTGTTCATTGCTTTGTCTCAGGTGAGTCTCAGTTGAGTTTCAGGTGAATGTGCATCCAATAACGACAAGGTCAACCAAAGTAAACTCAAGAGAAGAAAAAATAAGAAAAAAAAATGTTAACCGTGTCAAAGTGAACAGTGTACAGTCTCAACAGGAGAGAGAATGAGTTTGGTCCTTTTTCAAATAAAATTAAAAATCCATTCAGGAATTAAGTATGAACATTTGTGGGAGAAAAGTTGTAACTTGTCAACCTAAATTAGCATTTGAGTAAGCCCATCAATGTTATTTTCTGTCTCAACTGATGTGACTGGCAGAACTTTTACGACTTTTCCAAGCTCATTCAGGCAAATTGTTCTCTTGACAACAGGTGAATTTTCCCATGGCCACATAAGGACTCTTTTCGCTCTTTTCGCTCTTTCCTGTCGTTTTTTTCTCTTTTTCTTTTGCCTCTTTTCTCTCTTCCTCTCTTCCTCTTTTCATCTTTTCTTATTTCATCATGCAAATTTTATCCATGTTCAGACCTTATAATTAGGCTGAGGTTAGTGAGGACACGAATCCATTAACCAAGTGGTCGGCGTTCTCTTATCCTCTTCGTGACTGTGAATATATGTTCTGAAATATCGGGTGATTCGGCAACTTGTGTCATAATGCCCATCACACATGTTCACATAAGTCCTCGTTTCGACTTTGCGCACTGACTGGTTCAATCACATGGTGCAGAACGAACATTTTGCTCACCTCATGTCTGGGTAACCCTCTCTTCTTTTTTCTTCTTCTTCTTCTTTCCTCTCCCTGATAAACGATAGAGTCCCCTTTCATCTTCATGTCTTCCAATCACAATTAACTGTGTCAATGATCCTCGTTGTCAAAACAACGATGAAACTGCCTCTCACTGTCGCCTGCAAATGAAGCCCAATCACCCTCAATCACCCTCATCACCCTCACCAGTCAGCAGAACCAGAGTGAATAACTGATGATGATCAAGTTACGAAAAATTCATCTTTCAACTGAAACACCAATCATTTCAATCGAAGGAGAAGTTAAATCACTAATCAATGGAGACAAAGTGACGATTAATTTAGCTGATCAATCAATCGAATGGCCTCTGACAGACAATAAATTTCGAGCCCTGGTTCACCTGAAAAAGCAAATCAACACGATTGACGTGTCATTCGGCAATAACTCGACTCGAATGACTGCTATACTCAGTCCAGTGAAAAAAATTGGAACAGTTGAATTGTTATATGTAACTTGTGAAGATGAGAGAAATGAAGAATCATTTTACCAAACAATTAAACCATGTAAAGATAAAATTGCACTCCTTGCTCTACTTTGTCAATATTTTTATGCCAATACGACATCTCGAAAGTCAACATTCAATTTAAAATTGAATAAAGAAAACATTCCCAGTGTTCACGAGATGATACTAAAAAAAAGTTCTCGTCAACTCGAACAAATGTCTCAAGAGGATCTTTGGCGTTTTGTAGCTGAGCAGTTGTTAACATCACCATTTTATTCTTCAAATTGTAAATACTTCGTGGTGACTTCATTTAATTCATACTTAAGTGAAGAAAAGAAAATCGCTTTGGCAGCTGGAGGTTTGTCACTCATTGGTTCTTACATTCTACATGAATTCAAATTGAAAGATGTAACCGATCTTAGATTGTCCATTTGTAATGAAAAAGAACAAAAGTCTATTTCCAATTGTGTTGGTTGTTGTATCCATGAAATGGGTCACATGTTTGACCTCGGTCACTCTAACAGTGGTATAATGAGTGGCGATTTGTCATCAGTAAATTCTTTGTTCTTGGAAGGAAAGAAAAATCGCTTCTGGACTGCATCTTCATTGCAAATTCTCTCCTGTCACAAATGGCTCAACAGATTCCAACTTTATGAAAAAACTGACGAACCATTTGCATACGTCAATGGAATAATCAAGTCACAGCATGGTATTTCAGTTGCAGAATTGAGAGATTTAACCAGCGGATTAGTTTTAAATCATATCGTCTATACTTTGCCAGGTAAAATATTACGACTCAATCAATTTTCAAGTCAAACCACAGTGGAAGAATCAAATGGCGAAAGTTCACTAGACAATTCGAGGTCAAAAATTATCGTGGTCATGGACATTGTGGGTAATATATTCAAACATCAATTGGTTTGAATTCTTTACTCAAGTTTCAAGTTTCAAGTTTCAAGTTTGTCAAGTGAACACGTATCGCCATCTGAACTCACTGCGATTGAAAAAAGTTGATTGCTAAGATGAGTCGACCAGATTATTCTGGAAGTTGGGAGAACTTTCAAAGTTCATCTTTGTCGATGGTCCATCGAGCGATTGTATTGAATTTTTAATAAACGCTTGTTCTGAAATTTATTGAAAAACAGTTTTCATTAATTGAAAGAATTAACAGAAGGGAGAATGTTTGTTTCCCTTTCTAATTAAGCAAATTGAAAAGAAAGTCTTTTCTATCGATTTCTAGACGATAACAATTGTTCTTTACTCTCATTAGTTTTAACCTTGTACAAAGTACCATTTATCGATGGCTGTTTGCTCGGAATCAGTGAGTGGTCTGCCTTCTGAACAAACAGGCACATTGGACAATATATCAGCAACTTCATCTTCGTTTACTTTGTTGGGTGAACCTTCTACTTTGACATTTACTCGTGAAATTTCATGATCGCCAGATGTATTGATTAATTGTTTCCAAAATTCATGAGTTTCTCCAATAACTTTTTCAGCAAAGGCACGATCTTTAGCTTCACCATTGAATGCAAATTCATTTGCTGGTTTACCATCGGCAATTTTATAAATCTTAAACCATTCGTGAGTAGCTCGAAGAAGACCAGGCATGAGTACATCAACATCAGCAATATCATTCATCTGACTGGCGAGTGGATCATTGATATCAATGGAAATGAGTTTCCAATCAGTTTCACCTTCGTCGATAAGTGCCATAACTCCAAGCACCTTAACTTGAATGACTGAGCCACGAGGGTGTACTTTTGAACCGACTTCGATTATATCAATAGGATCATTGTCGCCCTTGCACTTTGTTGCCTTGTCAACGTGATTCGGATCTTCCCATGTCTGCGGAAGTGCACCATAATTCCAAATGTATCCTTTGTGAGGAAAAGGGTTCTTCACATAACGTAATTGACCTTTTTTAACATCTTGTTTTATCGGATTCAGTTTTTCCTTGGTAGCTATTTCCATTTTGGCATTTGACCACCTGGGAATTTCAACGATCATATTGTACACTTTACAACTGACATCAGCTAAAAGTGGTATGTCATGGAATGGACTAATGGCTTTGCCACTTTCATCTTCTGTTTGTGTATGTTGCAGAAAGGAAGAAAGGAAGGAAGGAAAAGTAAATATGATATCATGGTTAAGTCGTACAACAAACAACAAGCATGTTACATCCTGCAACAGGAGAGGATATTTTTTACCAACTTACGGAAGAAAAGTCTGTAAGATTCAGTGTTAGGACTTCCTCGGACTACAGTGGAATATGAAGCCATGGATGGACAATGCTTGAGGACACGATGACACGATTGAAGTGACCTGGTGAATGAATATGAAGACACCACAAGAAGGGCTGTCGAGAGTGGCTTCAGTAGTGCGTGAATCATCTGTTCAATGTACAAGGTAAAGTGCCAGATGGATGTATTAGGTGAAGTGAAGTCTCTCACGCCATCTTCCACCATCAATTGATAATCATTGCAATTGCTCATTGCTGCTGAACCGCTGGTTGGGTAAACTCCTGCACTTCCGTGGTCAGAGTGTTTTCCTTGAGCGCTTTCAATGCCTCCACTTGTCCATTTTACTGGAGGCCGACTCAAGGCAACTCAAGGCAACTCAAACTCAACTTGGTGAACATTGAGTTTGCTCTTTATCCCAATGAATGACGATGAATGGCTATGAATACTTTCTTCCTTGTCTCCTTGTCTCTTGGTCTCGTTGCCCGGTCAACTGGTTAACTTGTTAACTTGTTAACTGGTACGTTTTTCTTCTTCTTCTTTTTTTACCTCATACTACCAACTGCAAATGCCTCATGGTCTTTCACTCTTTCACTCGTTCAGTCTAAAAGTCTTTCAGTCTTTCAGTCTGCTGGTCAATTGAAATTGAGTTGTCTGAACAGAGGAGGCACTTGGACTCCCTCGTCGAATTCACTGACGTGAATATGCCTTCACTTTGTAAAGTAAATTTGCAAAGGTCTATTTGTAAAGAACAAGTGTGTTATGTTCTGTCTTTTAGCTGGTGATGCCTTTGGGAGTCTTTATTTGCACCCGTTGTACTAACCATCGCCCTGGTCGAGTGTGTGTTCTAGAACAATGGACCTCTGATGCTCTACCGTAGGTGAGAGAGGTGAAGATACACAGAAAGCGAGAAAGGAAGAAAGAGAGGAATAGAGGAATAGAGGAATAGAGAAATAGAGAAATAGAAAAATAGAAAGAGAAAGTGAAAGAGAGAACACGAAAAAGAGAAAATTCATAGTATGAACCTTGAGTTGTTTCGCTCCATTTACTTCTTTGTCTGGTTATTTTTTCTTTTTTTTCCTTCTTTTTCTCTTTTGCCTTTTTTGCCTTTTCTCTGTATTCGTTGGTTCCTCTCTTTCCACTTTACCCGGTCCTTGTCTTTCTTCTCTTTTTCCCATATGTCTTTCAACATTTCTTATTTTAACCTTTACCAATTCTTATGCAAAGGTCATTTTGCGTTGAATCATTTTACATGCGTGACTGATCAAGTGACTGTTTGTCCAATCTGGTGACCCAGTTGTTGATAAATTGTGCAACTAATTTCATTGTGTCACTCTACAAGGAGACACTTATTGAGGTAACACATTAAACATTACACTTCTTCACTGAATTACTCTCTTGCCTCTTCTTCTCTTTCACTCCCCTTGTGCAGTAATGAAGTGGAGAAAGTGACAATGAGTTAGTGTGTTAGAACGGTTAGAACTGTTAGAACCAGTAGCATTAGTGATGACAATCAGATTCTTCTACTAGTACTGCAGGTGCTAATTAATGTTGCTTCTGATGGGTCGAGAGGGTAGAATGGGTTGAGAGGTCGACAGAGAGGTTGACAAAGGTTGCACCGAGAAAACAGAAGCTCCATGCACCATGTACCATTCAGCATTCACCGTTCATCGTTAACCGTAGTTCGAGGTTCACTTGTTCTGTTATTCAGTTGTTTCAGTTGTTCAGTTGTTGTCGATGAGTTGCAGTGGCTTAGGTGTGGACACGACTGCCAAAGGTGGAGTCTAAAAGTGTTCTTCCTTGCAGTTCTTAATGGCTCCTGCTCTGACGGCACTAATCGCAGTTCTTGTTTAAGTAATTTATTGATCACACACAATCGATTCTGTGACCCCGGAAGAAGGAAGCATGCGACTTCACTTGCCTTGGGTTACCTCCCATCGACTGACGAGTCTCTTTTTCTCTTTTTCTCTTTTTCTCTTTTTCTCTTCTTCTCTTTCTTCCTTTTTCTCTGCTTTTTCTCCTTCCTGTGCAGTCAGTACAACTAGTACAGCTAGTGCAGTTCTCGTGGACACCTCAGTCAACCTTTCTTTACCTCCAACTAGCTGACTGGCTCACTAGCTCACTTGCTGACTGTCTCACTGGTTTGGGCTCACTTGATTCACTTGGTTCACTCGATTCACTTGATTTTCGGACACTCTGTGGACCTGAGAACTCTTAGAACTCTTAGAACTCTGGGCACATCTCGTAGTGAGACCCACTAACTGTCCTGACACACCCAGGTCAGGTAGTGGGCAGCAAAGGTAGGCTGGTCACAGGATGCGCGAGGCGGGGGAAAAGCAAAGAGAAAGAACATCGAAAGAAAGACAGTAAGAGTAAGAGAGAGAGAGAAAGGGAAGAGGAAAAGGAAAAAGAGAAAAGGAGAAGAAAAAATAGCAAAGACAGTCTCACCATTGCACTATTGCACTATTACACCATTGCAGCTGGCGTCTCGTCTAGTTCAAGACCGTTCGAGCTTCTTTAAATGGGGTCACTGATGTGATCGATTGCACAGACCGAGAGAAAGGAAAGAAAGGCACAGAAGAAAAGGAGAAAAGGAGAAAAGGGTAGAAGGAGAAAAGGAATAAAGAAAAAAGGAAAAAAGGAAAAAAAGAAGAAAAAAAGGGGGAAAAAGGAGACCCAGTGAATGAGAGAACACGAGAACAGAAAAGATAAAGATAAAGAGCAAAGACAGAAGTGAGGGCCGGAAATCCGCTGATGCCTTTTATTGCGTGATTCAAATAGAAATCGATTGATGTAATAATAGTGTAATTAACCACTTTTACTTTGAGTAAATGCATTGAGTTAGAGAAAGAGAGAAAGAGAAAAGTGAATGTAACTGTGTTCTCTTCATTTGCCTAACACAGGTCACCTACAACGGAACTGGAAGAGAAAATGCGCGTGTAACAATTGTTTATTACAGAAGAAGAAGAAGAAGAAGTGAAGAGACAGAGAAAAGAGCAGGTGGATAGAGGAAGAGGAAGAAGGAAGAAGAAGAGGAAAGAGGAAACGCTTTCAGGAGAAGGATCAAAGGAGAAAGTGACAAATGGATCAAAATGGAGCGAATGTAAAATGGAATAAAATGTAAGAACAAGTGACAAAGTCAGAATTGAGAGAGTCGAGGGAAAGGGAGAGATTTTTTGGTTGATTTGATAGAGAGAAAGAGAAAGAGAAAGAGAAAGAGAGAGAGAGAGAGAGAGAGAATGATTTTGTGTGTGTCTGTGAATTAACTCTTCGAATCGGCTCAAGGAGCGGCCCAAGGAAGGACTAAAAGCAACGGTACTTATGTACAGTTTATAGTGCATTTCGCATTGGAACATGAGTCATAGAGGCTCTATCGGGAAGTAGTAGTGAATTAACTATTAAAAGGAATTTAGCTCCAGGTAAAATTGACTCTCAAGTTAAGGCTTCGAGACTAAACTCTGCCAGAGCTGATTGACTGGAAGGATGAGAAGAGCTAACCAACGCTAGTAAGTCTCAAGTAGAAATAATGTACACGAAATGCATTTTGGTTTGATGTCCTTGTTGTTTTTGTCAACGCTAGTGTCAATTGTTTTGCTGGTGTAAAGTGGTAAAGATGCAAAGATTTTGTAGATGTTGTTGAGATGTTGAGTTTTATTTTTATTTTTTTGAGTTGTTGAGTTTGTTGATTCTTCATTTTCCTTCTTTGATTTTTGATGAATTTGTTTTATCCATCATCTTTTTTTTTGGTTGTTTTCTTTGTTTTTTGTTTTTGGGTTGTAAATGTTGTTGATGGTGTTGATGTTATTGATGGTATTGATGGTGATGGTAGTTCATCGTATTATGATTTCATTTACTCTATTTGTTGGTTATTTATTCCAGAAACCATTGGGTGGCATCCTTTTGCCTCCCATCCCGCCTCCAGGACCACCGGGTCCACCTTGTGAAAAGTGATGATGACCGGTTACGTGACACGCAGTTGGATGACATGAGTGCCATGATGTGGATGGAGGAGCTCCGACTGATGCTACTGAACCCATTTCAGCATCAGATCCTGTATTGCCCTCCTCTTGCATCTTCATTTGGTTGGCATAGAATTCCCAAAGACGGGAAACGATGAGAGTAGCCATGATAGAACCATGGTTGTGTTCGATCAGCCTAAGGACAAAAACACCGTCCCACCCAAGGTACTGACCAGATATTTTTCGGGCCAAACGGCCGACTTCGGCCATGGAAACAAGGCGAGTGCGCCACAGACAAAGTCGAATGTACGCCAGTCGGTTGCAGCGAAATGACCTCCATACCCAAAAGAGGAGAGAGAGGACATTGAGGGGCAGAAGAAACGCCAGGTAAAACCAGACTACTGAAAAGATCTTTTCGTTGAAAACATTTATCGGTAGCACGCACTGGCACGTGTAGGTACGAAGGCCACCTTGAATGGCCGCTCGCACTTGGCACAAAGTTTGGAGCGGGAAGCGAGGTGATGTCCACCATTCGCCGTCGATCATAAGACGCCGGATGAGTTCGAGGCCATGTCTCAAGAAACCACGACCCATGAATGAGCCCAACAGCAGGAACTGCAGCCCGACATTAAGAACATACAGGCTCTTGACCAGCAAATACAGCAGGCACAAGTATCGGCTAGGACCTCCTGAACAACAACGACATGACAGAGGAAGCCGACATGAAGGATCCGTACACCATCCAGCTTCACCCGTAACCAAAGTGTGAAATTGGTCTACAAATTCAGCCAAAAGGGCTTCTCTCTGTTGACACCCGGGTGGTAGTGATGCGATGTCCGATGCCTTTTTCAATAACCGGCGCAATTTGACTCCAGCATTGTGTGCGCACGAATTGTACACGAGAAATGGTACGTAGAAACAGCAACCCTGTACCAAGAGAATCAGCGGAGCCCACTGATAATACCCGACCCGAACACGTCGAAGTCGCTCTGGGCCAGTTGATGCTACATCGAAACCACCATAGTCTAATTCTTCGGGCAAAACTCGAGGATCAGGTGGATCCTGTAGATAAAAAAGCAACAACAGACAAAAATAACATTTTCTTTAGTCGTTTTTTTTTCTTTCTTCATTCAAACAGACAAAGTAGAGGAGACAAGATACAAGATACACAGGCACACATACACACATTCAGCTCATCCCGCACATCCAGCACATCCAGCACATCACACCGAATAAGCTTCTTTGCCGCATGCACAGTTGATGCTGCAAGTTCTTACGTTAGAACAGTTGACAGAAAAACTGCTCACACAAGTGAACAAGGCAGCCAATGAACAAGTAAACTCGTCTTATACTCTTTACTCACCTGATTCTTGCCAACTTGTCCAACAATGTCATAATCTTCTTCATCTGCATCGGCGGCCACAAGGTAATAAGTAGAAGCCGTCCAACAGTAGGAATTCACATAACGCGCTTGAGGTTCTGTGAAGTACGTGGGCGTGAAGCACTCAATGGGATCGCCAATGTACTGCTTTGTGAATATCGGTAGGGCCAAAAACAGGAAGACAAGCAACGTGTACTTTCTATTTAGCTTGTCGACACCATCATCGACTGGAACGTGGATTCCTCCGATCAGGTCGTGAAATCTGCTCAATAAAAGTCACAACAAAGAAGAGTATGAGTCATGACGAACGATTTGTCTGTTTGTATGACCAGTGGCCAGTTGTTAACCAAGACAAAGGTAAACCAAACAAAAAGTTGCCCGGTAATCGATAAAGAGGCAAAAAGGTAAAAGCAAACAATATAAACAACAAAAGGCAACACCAGATCACGGTCAAAGGCAGGATAAATAAATTGATGGGAAAAATAAAGGTGAACCTCAACTCGGTCAGGACCGATTGAGCCAATCGACGTTTCAATCAAACGAGTTCCTCTATCACAACGAGGTAAAAAGGATAGAAATAGTAAAGAAAAAGAAAACAACAGCTCAATCGGTCGACCAAAGGGTTAAAGTGGGCAAATTAAAATAAATGGACAAAAGTGAATTCACAAGCGCAGGTCGCAATAGCAAATTGTACAGCGAAGGGAAGCGCGTCAGGTTCGTCAGGTGACGTGTGTTTGTATTTTATATGTTTGTGTTGTTTAAAGTGTCTATTATCATCGAATATCGAATGATTAAATTGACTGGTTCATCTGTCTCGATGGCCAGAAGGTACTTTGATTATTTTTTCCACTTTGCATACTTTGGATGCCACTTTGGATACATTGAGCCAGCACATTGATACACCAAAAAGGGAAAACACCACGAACACCACGAACATCACGAACACCAATAACATCCATCCACATCCATCCATCCATCTATTCATTCATCCACATCATTTACACCGATAGCACCAGCAACACCAAGGATTGACACAATAAAATGCAATTAGATGCAATGATGAGGAGGGTTCAATGATGATTGAAATGATTGGAATGATTGAAAAATACAACGATACGATACGATACGAACGAATGACACGATAAATGAAGAGACGAGACGAGACGATTTCACGATTGGGGAAAAAATATCTGGTCAAGTGTAGTGTGATGTTTGAAGGATAAGAATACATACTGTACTAACCGGAAGAGAAAAGACATTGTTGACTGTTGATGTCTCCAATGATAATGATTAAAATTCTATTTATAATATTATTAATATTAATCTTATTATTAATGCTTAAAGAAGTAAATTGATGAGTGTTTCACTGTGACTGTGATGGGCTTGAAGTAGCAATCACCAGTGTTAACAAGAAAGTTGTGAGATGTAAGAAGATGTTGAGATGTTACGATGTTGCGATGGTGAAATATCGAGATGTCACTCGAGTACTTTCTGCTGATTTGGACGTTGGACGTCAGTTGTGGTCACTTTCACTGGCAAATTGTCTGGATGCTTTCTCTTGCGACTCAAATCAACTTCGGCTCCATTCATCCTTCATGACGGTGCTGAGAGGCCAAATAATGGCCTGATATTCTTCCAACGGTATGAACGGTACGAAAGGTCATGAGGGGGTAGAAGTGGTACAAGTGGTAAGTGTAAAACAAACCGAACTGACCGATTTATGTTGTTATCTTGAAGTAACTTAGTAGGGTGGTAAGTGAGTCCTTACAGTCGTTTCTTCATAAGAAAGTGAAAAGTCACTATGAAAAACGGGACAGCGAAGGCAGTGATGGTGGAGATGGAGGATTTGAAATGGCAGTGGAAGATCCAAGATCCAAACTACTGCGATGGAGAGAGGAATTCGACGGAGTAAAAGCCATTAGCCGAGTACAGAGAAGAATCGGCCTTCGCTCAATATGATCGAAGACCGCATGCTCGATGCTGAGAATACTGACCTCTTACTGGGCCAAATCGGAGGCCACTTTTGTCAAAATGGGTACAAATTCAGTCAAATCAATGTACAAATTTTGATCAATTTATATAACTTGAAAACTTTAACTTATCAACAAAGTACAATTGATGTAACAACTGTCTAACAAGCTTGAAATGATTCAAGTATTGATTTTACCTCTGTCTCTTCGCTGACACTGTGTGTGAACTCGAAAAAGAGAGGGTAACACCCTTTCAATGCGAAGCTTGAGTGCGGCCAAAGCACTGGTACTTCGAAGATTACAAAAGTTCTTTTGCGCAGGTGGCTGGTGAACAGTTCTTTCTAACTTCAACTTCACTCTACCCGAATACAGTGTAAAGGTCCGTGTGCCTGAATTTGTGTGTTTCTGTGTTTCTCTGAGCTGGTGAGTCAGTCAGCTTGTGAGTCTGTGAGACTGTGTGTGACCTTTTTCTGCACGAGATCGAGCAGTCAGATCATAAGAGATGAACACGCATTCGATATCCACTGGATCCGTCTTTGGATAACCAAAAATAGCTTTAACCGAATGGCCGGTTTGTCAGTGCATCTCTCAGCTGCCTTTAGATCCGCATCTTCTCTTCAATAAAATCGATATTCCTCAGATTAGCACCCACAATACGCTCGCTCTTCCGGTTTGATAACAAAAGTTCAGGGCCGAAGTTACTTGTACTAAGAGGTACGATCTTCACTAAGTACAGTCACGCAAAGTCACTTGCTCACTTGCTCACTTTCTGCAATGGTATTTCTCTATTTCTTTCTTTCTCTATTTCTCTATTTCTGTATTTCACAATCATACATACAATACTTCTGAGGAAAAAGAGAAAAGAGAATAATGAACAGATGAGCAAAAAGAACCGATCAAATAGAAGAATCGTACACATATCCTCAATTCCTTCAATCCTCAATTCCTCTCTCTGATCCCAATATACACAAAATGAGAGACAGAGATGTAAGAGATTCGATGTAAGTAGCTTGTACCTGCTCCTGGTGTAACCAGTCACTCGAGTGTCTAAACCAACTGAATTGACAATGGTCATGTCGGTAGAGAGGATAGTGCAAGATGCCAGAGGATGCGGCAAGATGCAAGAAAAGATGCCGCATTTCCATCACAATGAAAGCAATGTGGATGGACCTTGTGTTCACAGCTGGAGGTGGTCCAGAATCACATCTCCACTTTCTCTTTTTCTTCTTGTTCTTCTCCTCTTCTCCTTTTCCTTTTCCTTTTCCTTCTCCTCATCTCCTCATCTTCTACTGCCCTTGCCTGTGTCTTGGTCGTTTAGAGTTCGACCCACTTCTCACTTTGGACTTCTCGTTGTTAAGAGGTTTATTAAAAGTACAAGAGACTACATTACAGATTCTGCTTCCAATGGTGAAGAATCGGGTACAGCCATGAAGTACTGGTCCATCTTGTCGATAAAGCGGTCTCTGTAAGTCTCCGGCTTGACAATAGTTGGCTTTTCTTTTGTGGGAATGGATTTGACGAATGTTTCCACTTTCTTATGCCATGTGAATGAACGAATATAATCGATGATTCCAACAACCAATTGGTTTCTCTCTTCATCTTTACCCACAAGCAAAGAATAATCGATTAATTCTCGATCTGCTAAAAATTTAGTATCGCACTTGATTGCATCTTGTAAAGTTCTTTTTTCACCAGGTTTTACATAAAAAGGTGCTTCACGAATCATTTTAATTAAATTTTCATCTAAAAGTACCACTTCGTCATCACAACTGGTCGCAGCAAGTCGATTTCGAACAGATCCTTTCAAGTCGAACTTTTGTTTGATATTTTTTTTATAAAACAAGTTCTCCATCACCAAGAGGTAAACAGACTTTGAAGTTGTTGAATTGATAGGCATTGATTTGACTTTGTATATACCTAAAATCTTAGCCAGTGCGCATTTACGTGATTCTGTTATTGCAGTTTCCATGTACTCAAAGTATTTGCCGGCAATTTTTTCAAAAGATTCGAATTCAATACTACTGATCTCCTTGAGTATGAATCTGTCGTCAGTTGTTTTTCGAAAAGTCGAACCAGATTTTCCTCCTTTCGCTTCCCAAGGAACACAGTTGACAATTGAAGAGACAAAAACTTCTTCAGGCACGAATGAATTGCTACCTTCGCATTTGATGACGAGTTGTCGGAGTTTTTTAAACTGTTCAGGAAAATAACACGAACTAAATTTTGCTGATCCATCTGAAAAAGTATTTTCTTCCAAGTCACTAGGCAGACGGTCATTCGAGGGTATTCGTCTAGAACATATCACAGTTGGAGGAGGCAGGCTAATTGTAAATACTTCTATGGGCTTGTGAGTCAGTATTGCAACCAAATTTTTATATGCAAAATACCAAGTGCTATCCAGGAACAAATGCTCGTGACATGCATCTGGATCGCGAACACAAGTGGCTTTCAAGTATTCATGGGCGTAAATAAGAAGTTGTAAAAATCTACCAAAAGACATATTCCATGATTCTTCTGACAGAGAGACGTAAGGACTCGTGTTTTTACATCTTTCACACCATGTCCATGTGATGATGTTGTTGGCAGCCAACTTGGCATATGATTTCAATTGCTTTTGTGTAACTCTGACGCAACCACGAGAATGGCAAAATTTGAGAGTATGCTCATAGATTGAATTGGAGCAACTTTGGTGATGGCATTTATCTTCATTGGTAAAGCAGTTGGATTCCAAGAAAGACCGTAGAGTTTGATCTTCAGGTGACCCGAAATCCCATGATTTGATCATCGGCCCCTCACAAAAAGATGCTTCGTCTGATTTACTGTCAAAGCTTGAATACAAACACGAAAAGTGTTTATCATCTTTTATCAATTTAGCTACAATTTGAGCATCAGCATTGAGATCGTAATCTTGTAAGATCGTTTCGGTGTGACGAGATGTTTCAGTTTTTTTCTTGGTGCTACCACCACGAGCTCGATAATCTGCTAATAGTGTAGCCGCATGTAGTGACTTAGAAATTGGTACGGTAAATTTAGATGTTAAAAAAGGATGATATGATCTAGACTCTGTTGGTTCTGGTGGATCAGTAGACACCGGATTATCATCAAATTGAGTTGAGTCAGTCAAAAAGGCTGCCATTATCCCGAGTAGAAGTCGATGGCAGCCGTATCCTTACAGCTGCTAGTATTTGATCCTTTTATGGTGGTTGGGTAAATTGATATTGACTTTTAATTGATCATGTACAAAGTAATAGGTGGACGTGAATGAGGTACGAGAAAAAAGTGGTAGCTTAGCTTTGACAGAGTGGAGCCATTGAATGTTTTGAGTCGAGGCGAATGACGTATATCCACAAGACGGAGCCAGCATTCATTTTTTCACCCGACAACAGTGTACAAGTGCTGATTCAGCATCTCAAATCATCTGTTGAAATTGATTTTTCTTCATTTTTCCATTTCTTTCCTTATCTAATAATTTCGTCCCATTCACTATCCTCCTCCTATCCCAATGGCCTACATCAACAGTCGAGGTGAAATTGTTGAACAACGTCAATGGACAATTAAATCACCAATTTATGGTATCATCACTTTATGGATGGCGATTAAGTTATTCTTCATTACCATGTTTGGTGGATTAGTACCATCTCAAGAAGGAAATTCTGGAAACTTCAGAGGATCAAGTGGTGGAGGATCAAACGGAAGTAACTGGGGTGGTGGTGGTGGTGGTTTTGGCCGAGGAAGTGGTGGTGGTGGCGGTGGATCAGCAAGACCTCGAATGGGTGGCTTTGGATCCTCTGGAGGATTTAAATCACCACCACCTGGATGTTCTCCATGTGCTGGTGGCTCTTGTGGTCGTTAAATTGGTCATCCATCATTTTCACCATTTCTCACCAAGTCAAGCCAGAAACTCTTTCAGATGTGACATATTCCTGTCTCAACTTATCTCAGCCGCCACTTTTTCGCTAACCAATTGACTCAATTTATATCATTTATTTGTTTCAAGAACCTTGGGAAATTTTCCCAGAATTTTTACTATTTTTCTTATATTTTTAAATGAATTTCAAAGTTTTATAGAAATATTTACGTTTTCAGAAATTACTTAACTTTGATGAATTTTCACGGGGTAATTAGAGCTGCGCAGACATACGAAAATTAGTTTGGTATGTAAAGGGGAAGTACCTCTATTATGTGTAATGTTTCTAGATTTTTTATGATATGGGATTTACTCACATGCTGAAGTTTTCATGTATCGACAAGTGTATCGCTGAACTTTTGGCAAAACAGAACAAATCTTACGGTTATTTGATCACCAAAAGGTCTTATGAACAATATTTCTCTGTCTTAGATTCCAGCATCAATGAGATGGTGCGAATGTATGCTTCAGAGTACCGAAAATCATGTCGATGGAATGAAAAGTGGTTTAAAAAAATGTTCTATGAATTCACTGTAACTTATATGATTACATTTGGTAGAGTAGGAAGTTTCACCAAGAAAAAATCAACAGCATACTTTGTTATTTACAGTACAAACGATCCAATAATGGATGTATACTATGAGAAAAATTACTCTTTTGTCGAATTAATCATTGACATTGGCAACGTCTTAAGAATTTGGTTTGGAGTTTCTGCTTTTCAAATTATATCCATGCGTTTGAGTAAACGAGTATCCTTGAAGAGTATCTCTCAAATCGAGAGAGACATCGAATCGATAGAACGAACAATTAACAATTTTCAGATGATAAGAAGATGTCCAAATCTGTTATAATTATTATATAGTATATAATTGTCTATGATTCAATGGAAGTCACTTGTTCTGTAACCAGAATTCGACAATTATCACCAGTGATATTTATCATGTTTCATTTAACTATTAAATTAATTTAACTATTTTATTGTTAATTTGAATGTTTGTCAATTCGACTTTTTACCTGCTGACAAGAGAACTCGAGACTTTTTCTTTCTTTCTATTCTTTCCATTCTTCATGCTTTACTTTTTTAGCCATTTTATTTTACCCTGAGAAGACTTGTGTAGAATTTGCAATCGATTGGTTCTACAAGGTAAAAGAAAGAACCATTAAAAGAGAGAGAGAGAGAGACAAAAAGAAAAGAAAGAGAATAAACAGAAAGATAGAGCAAGTGCCGTGAAAAAGTCAAATTTCACCATTCCACTGCATGGAACTTACTTCGTTGTGGTTTTGTTACCTTCTTGTCTTTATTTTCCTTCTTTCTTTTACTGAGAGAAAGAAAGTAAGGAGAAGCAAGGTACTTCGTGTGTGAACTGTTTAGCAATCGACTTAACATTGCCTTCAAAGAAGCATAAAGGTGATCAAAAGGTCCACAAGCAGCTGGTCATCATAGCAACTGCATCAATTGAGGTGAGACAAACACACTCATTCAACTGGTCAGTGGTGAAGATCATCCTTCAGTATGATCAAACTGGTCAACTTGATCATACTGATCACTACCATTTGGTCAGTTTCATCTTATCAACATTCTATTACAATTGGTAAGTTTATTCATTATTATTGCACCTTTTGTAGTTGTTATTGCGTGCACAAAACATTTACATGCATCAGAAAGTAGAGAATTAAATGTCCTCAATAGCTTTTTGTACTCTCATTGCACAAACATGAAAATAGATGACACAGAGATGATTAACAAACTAAAGTGAAGTCAAGTAAAGTTTTCCCTTCGGTTGATAAAGAATGAATAAAGGAAAGTGTTTCTTTTTAACCTGACTGATTTAACCTGAGGAAGAAGAGAAGCAAACCATTTTGTTTTAATTCACCAACCACTTTGTGTGTAGTTGAATTATTTTCAGTTCTGTAGTATTGACAATGACACAATTTTACTTCAGGTGTTGTAATAAGAGAAGATTCACCAAAGTACATTGGAAGCTCAATTGAAAAGGCAATATCATCTATCCATCATCCTGACACTAAGATTCGATTGAGAGAAATTCGAGTGAACAATGAAACAACCATCGATGCAATGTGTCAAGGACTTCTTGGTAATGAATCCTGGAGTGATGTTGATAATGATGGTGATTACAATTACAATCAATTGATTTACAAAGCAATGACAATCAATCGAAAAATCCGTTGCATCGATCATCAAATGATGATCATATGAATCCTAAGGTAACAATTTTGATGGATGCAAGTGATATTCAATTGAGTTATCTAACAAGTGGATCATCATCAAGTAAATCTATCAACAGCAATGGTTCACCTGAAATAAAAGATTTATCTCATCGATATGGAATACCAACAGTCTCAGTGATTGATTCATCCCTATCAAAGAACATTTTCATCCCATCAACTGATCGTCAATGGCATCTGACAATTAGAACTTTATCCAACGTCGTGACAACTAGCCTGGTTAAAGATTTAATCATTGAATATCGAATTCGTAAAGTTGCCATTTTGTATGATGAATCATTTGGTAAGTATTTTTGTGTCAATCTTTTTACATGCATCTTAAATTGGCCATTAAATTTATCTTTTAACTTGAACCATTTGATTGTTATCCTTTTAAACAGTCAACTCTCACCCGGATTCACTGTCAACATTGAGTTCAGTTGTTTTGGATGCTATTTTGACAGTTTCCATTGTTGACCATGAAAATGGTAAAAGCATTTCATCCATTTTGAGTAACATTAGAAACTATAATGTTACCAATTTTGTCATACTCGGTACCATGGAAACAATCAATACAATCCTTGAAGTGGTGAGTACATGTACATTGACAACATTTGATTGTCTTTTTGTCTTTTTTTTCATTTTTTTAACATCATTAACAAATGGATCGATAAATCGATCTCAAGACACAATCAGGTAAAATAATTGTCACTTGACATTTATGAAATACCAAAACAACAGAGTTGAAGTTCTTTCTTGTCTTCTCATCAATGATGATGATTTTTTTTCTCTTTGTTAGTTGTTTGTATACTTTCGATGCATTTATTTGATTAAAAATATTTGCACATGACTTATGAATTGCTAGAATTTCTTCTTGTACTTATTGTTAAGAAGGAGACAAAGGAGAAGGAAAAGTTCTATTCTTTACCAGGCTAATGATTATAATGGATCAACTGAAATGTTTCTTAGGAAAGATGGATTATTCAGTTGGTTTATTTTTTTCATCTTGAAAAGTCTAATACCATTTTATGCGGATTGAAGGATTAGTTAATCCAAGGTGAAGTTGAGGTCAGGTGAATCTTTACATCAATTGATGTTTTTGGACAAAGATCTTTTTCCCTTAAATACAACATTCTTTTGAATTAGATTTTGTTGATTCACTTGCGAAATCGTTAACCGAGTTGATAATTGTTCAACCTTGATGTCAGGTGAATTATGACTCATCAAATTGTCGATCAATTCGTAAGATCAATCAAGTCAATCAAAACCAGGTGATTTGGAGTGTGACCATTTACAATGTGATCAGTGATCAGTCACTTTTGATTTAACACTCGAAGTGTACCACTTAAACATTACATCAGTGTATAATTCATCGAATTAACTTGTTTAGTCAATAAATTGCCATTTTATGCTCTGATTATGTTTTATCTTAATTTAAAAAACCACAGGCAGCAAATGATGAATTATTCAATGGAGAAAATACCTTCTACTTCATTACTAAATCACGTGGCAAAGTTAAATGTCCACAATGTGCAAAATCAGTCAAACGTTCTAGTTCAGTTCTACTCATTCAACCAATGAAAGAAGCTGATTCATCTTACGATCATACATCTGAATTATCAACAAATGTTGATAATAAAGTTGATTCGTATTACTATTACGATTTAACTCGATCAGTCATTGAATCAGTATACGATTTGATCAAACAAGACAAATGGCCACAATTGAAATATCCATCATGTAATTCAAGATTGAACAATACTGACCGACAAATTCGTAATGAACAAATAAAACTTTTATCTGAAATGTCAATTGATGGATTGTACGGTAAATTTGGTCGTTTTATTTTCAATCAACCAAATGAAGCAGCTAAACATCCTGGTTATCAAGATGTACGATTTAAAGTATTACGAATTGATTTGAAAAAAGGGTCAAATTGAACATTCAACTGAAAAATTAGCAGAATGGACATACAATGGTCAATACAATGGTCGTTTCATGTACATCAATTATTACTCTGACATTAAATTCAATTACACTCGAACAACTGCGATTGCCCGTGAAATTGGTAAAGTACAAGAGACAAAAGACAAACAACCAATGATGCGAATTGTCATTTACTTACAACAACCATTCATCATGAAACGTATCGTTGATTCTAAAACATCACCACCAACTGTTGAATATTATGGATATTGTATTGATTTACTCAATATGATACGTGAAAGATGGCCAATGATACTAAAGAAAACAAATACGGTGTTTGGAAATGGGATTATGAATTGTATGAAGTACCTGATGGGCGATTTGGTGAAAAAAATGCTGATGGTTCATGGACTGGTATAATTGGACAAATTCATCAACAAAAAGCTGACATTGGTTTAGGTCCAGTTGCTGTAATGGCTGAAAGAGAAACTGTTGTTGATTTTACTGTACCATATTATGATTTGGTTGGTATATCAATTCTAATGAAACGTCAGCTGTTGCATCACATCTATTTAAATTCTTAACAGTACTTGAAACAGATGTTTGGTTATCAATTCTTGGTGCAATGTTTATCGTTGCTGGATTTATCTGTCTGTACGATCGTTTTTCACCATTTTCCTATTACAACAACAAAGCAGGATGGGCTGATCAAAAACGACGTGATTTCAGTTACAAAGAATGTCTATGGTTTTGTATGACATCACTTACACCTCAAGGTGGTGGTGAAGGACCACAAAATTTATCTGGTCGAGTTGCAGCAGCAACTTGGTGGTCATTTGGTTTCATTGTCATTGCAGCTTATACTGCTAATTTAGCTGCATTTCTAACAGTATCACGTTTAGAATCAACAACTGAATCATTGGAACATTTGTCATATCAATTTCGTATACGATATGCGACACAAGCTGACACTGAACCATTAGTTTACTTCAAACGAATGGCATACATTGAACACAAGTTCTATCAAATTTGGAAAAATATGTCACTCAATCCAATGACACCACCAGTTGATCGTGCTGCTTATTCTGTTTGGGCTTATCCAATCAGTGACAAGTACACTAAGATCCTTGCACAGATGTATCAAGCTGGAATGCCAAGTTCTTATGAAGAAGGAGTTCGACGAGTTCTGAAATCTAAATCTGCTCAAGAAGGTTTCGCTTTTATTGGTAAGTTTGACTATTCCACACACATAATTATAACTACTATCATGTTAACATTTCAATTCAACTTTGACTGATTTATTAAATCAATTTTGTTTATTTTAACAGCTGATGCAGTTCAAGTAAAATTCGCTATCGCAACTCACTGTGAATTGTATTCAATTGGCAATGAATTTTCACGTAAACCAATTGCTCTGGTCGTTCAACAAAATAATACATTGAAAGATGCACTTAGTTCAGCTATTCTCAAACTATTGAATGAACGTAAATTGGAAACACTCAAAGAAAATTGGTGGTCACATTTCCAAAGGAAGAAATGTGAAGATACTAAAAAGTCAAGTGATGGTATTTCCATTCACAACATTGGTGGTGTTTTTCATTGTCATCTTTGCTGGAGTTATCTTGGCTGTCATCACTTTGATCTTTGAATACATTTTCCTCCGCGCAAAGAGAAATTCAATCAGACAAGCTGCTGAACATCATCGAATGTACGGCTCAAAACCAGGAATGATTCCTGGTGCTCTTTCACAGAATTACAAATCTCAAATCAAATTCAATGCACTGATGAATGGATAATTGATTGATTCTAAATTCTGGTGGGTGGTGGTGGTGGTTTTGGCCGAGGAAGTGGTGGTGGTGGCGGTGGATCAGCAAGACCTCGAATGGGTGGCTTTGGATCCTCTGGAGGATTTAAAATCACCACCACCTGGATGTTCTCTATGTGCTGGTGGTTCTTGTGGTCATCCATCATTTTCACCATTTCTTACCAAGTCAAGCCAGAAACTCTTTCAGATGTGACATATTCCTGTCTCAACTTATCTCAGCCGCCACTTTTTCGCTAACCAATTGACTCAATTTATATCATTTATTTGTTTAGGTTACATGTTCATCAACAGTTTAATTGAACTCAATCTTGTATTCTCTCCGCTGTTAATTATCATTACTTTCAAACTCACAAGTTCTAAATTGTTTCAACAAGTGTTTGAGACAAAATTATTTGCCTCAGTACTTGTTATCGATTGAAATCTGTATTGTTTACGAATACATTTTACATGAATTGCCACTCGTATTTTTGATCTTGTACATTCTTCGGTTTACTTGGTAATGTAATGAAAATTTAGCGAGTAGCTGTATTGCAATCAGGAGAAAGAACTTGGCTAATGAACAGGACGACCAATTTCATCCGTGTATCGTTAAATACTAAATGATAGTGTCAGTCACGATGTTCTTGTACTTGAGGTTTAAGAGTATATCTGGTGCACTTGACTACCTAAGACAACAGTTAAATTCGATTTACCGATATATTTAAGTGTAGTAAGATATAGAATTCAAACAAATGCAGCTCCTGACGTCACTGGATCCCTAGTGGAGATGATTTGACCAATTCTAGACGCATCTAATTCACCTTTATCATTATCTGTTAATAGTTCATGTTGACAAATTTTATACTGTGCATGTGATGCAACAGAAGATCGACGTTTTGTTTGTGTTGTGATTAAACTTGGAAAGTATTTCATTCTAATCCAGTGAATGAGAGCGAAAATCGGTATTGCAGCTACCGATGATAAAGCCAAAATCCACCCAAGAACAGTGGACCATGATGGGTAAGTGTAATTGTGAAATGTCAGTGCTTTGCTGGTGATGGCGGAGATGAGGGCTGAAATAACCACGCAAATTAAAAATACGGGGTGAAACATACTTCCAACAGATGACCCAGTAAACATTTGGCTTGAAACCAAGCATACTTTGAATGTCATCAACAAATTTTTCCAAACCGTAAATTCTTATAGCGATTGCTTCGAACAAAGCTGAACATAAAAGTGAAATACCAGCTGAGTAATTGTCAAACCAGTACATTGCATAACCACCACCTTGAGTGCAATTGATGAGTGAGCCAATGAATGAAGTAGAGATCACAATGGCAGTAAAGTATTCACGTTTAATGTGTTTGAAGTTGAATTCATCCATCAATCCAGTGATGACAGCTTCCAAACCTCCCATCTGCAAGTTTGAAGAAGAAGAACAAACACCATAGTTATCAATTGACCAGACTGATGAAGATGAAAATAAACTTACCGCTGAATCAAGTCCCAGAGTGACCAGCATGATGAAAAACAACAAACACCAAAAATGGGCAAAAGGTAGGGTAGAAATAGCTTCCGGATAAACCTGAAATACTAATCCATATCCTTCAGAAGCGACATTTTCAATGTCTTTCTTCATTCCCACAGCCATGTAACCGAGAAATGTAAAGATGACGAAGCCGGAGTAAAAGGAAGTAAGTGAATTGACGCAACAAGTCAACAATGCATCCCTATGAATAGTCAACATGGTAAAAGTTAAATCAATTGATATGTTAACAAGTTTGTTGCTCAGTTGATTTATTTACTCACGAATAGCAATTATTATTGAATTTGTTAAAAGAAGCATAAGTCAAATGGACACCAAAGCCAACACCAATGGAAAAGAACACTTGAACAGCGGCATCAATCCAAACACTAGGATCGAGTAACTTTTCCATCCGTGGATTGAGGTAGTAAAGGATGCCTGTGCCAGCTCCGGGAAGGAAAAGTCCTCGGATGAGGAGAATGGTTAAGATGAAGTAAGGAGCAGTAGCTGTCACCCAGACAACTTTGCCACTGGATTTGACTCCTTTGAATAATGCCAAGTATAACAATATGAATACACCGAAACAACATGCAACAATTTCAGGTCGTAGTGATCCCATGTCCGTCAGGCCAGTTGAATGGTCGATCTGTAGCACTTGACGTCTGTGCAAACAGTAGGAGATAAATATTGTTGAAATTTTAGTCTCATCTCATTCAAATACTCACTCAAAAAACTCCTGTGCCGGAGATGATCTATTTTCATATGCAACAGTTGAATTGGCCGTCATCACTTCGGTCAACGAGTAACATCGATCGGTGTTCCATTCGTTGTCACAATGTTGCCATGGTAGGCGTGTTCGTGAAAAACCTTCAGGAGACAATATTCGCAGTGAGAATTGGTAGAAATATCAAAATGTTCTTCATTCTTACCAGATGTTACAGTTGTTGCGATAAAAATACAATGTCCCAGCCAATAATTACGTTATAGTAAAAGGAAACATACCAAGAAATGAGGACGCAGCAGTAGCCAACACCTTTCATTACTGGACATATTTTGGACCACAGGGCAATCGGTCCTACATTGGCAAAAATAACATCGAATGAACTTTCTTTCATATACTTTTGCAATAAGTTATCGACTTACCTGACTTGGCAAACTGTCCAAGAGCCAATTCCATAAAGAAAAGAGGCAGAGCGCCGAACACGAGCATAATCGTGTACGGGATTAAGAAGACACCACCACCGTTCTTGTAACAAAGGTAAGGAAATCGCCATACCTACAGAGAGAAAATCTTTACACTTCAATACGAGCGACTTATTAACCATTTTACTCACGTTGGCCAAATCGACGGCAAAACCCGATGATCGACAGAAGAAAGTCCATTTTCTTGTTCCATTCGATTCTCGGTTCAAAATCAGAAAGCAACCGATCCTTCGTCAATTTGCCCGTCTTCCGTTTCCATTTCTTCATCATCAAGCGGATTGTTACCATTAGAATTTGAAGTACACTTATTATTCTTATGTTGTGATCTTGTTTCTGACGATGCAATGGCAGATTTTTCTTGATCGCATTTGCTCATATCATTGGCTTTGTCGCCTTCGCCACTAGAACAAAGTTTAAATGTCTTCATTAGGCTCGAATTACGAAATTTCGATGTCAACTCTTCAGTCCACTTGAGTGATGAAGTGTCAAAGCTCGGATTGCTCATGTCATCGGTATCGATGTTGGAGTCTTCGATGTCCACCGTTTGCATCTTGGCATTTTTGAAATGCTTCATGTAATGCTGACGATTTGCACTAGTAGATGTTTGATGTCCCGGATCACTGTTTGAATTGGTCACTTCGTCATCGGCCGTGTTGTTCTTGGACGAATGAGCAACAGCCTGCTTGGGAGTCGAATGGAGGGATTCATAGCCTGTCAAGGTTGAATCACATTTTTAAATTCTTTTTCATACATGAACTACTTGTCCGAACATAGAACCTGATCACTTTTTCAAAACTTCAATTTTCAATTGCATTCATCACTTACCTAAATCAACCATATGATGTACATTTCTGCATCCGTCATTGGTTGGTGAACATTCTACTTCATGTTCTCCACTACTGGTAAACTTTTTTGTCACTGAAATTTTTGACTTTTCTTTTCGTCGAACCACAAATTCACCGGATGGTGGATGATGTAATTTGAGAGGTGAATGACTAGTCGATGCTATCGAATCAGAGCACCTCACTAAATCCACCTGAACACCTGCCTCTGAGGTTTGCATGTTGATTTTAAAGACAAGTTGATTTTTTCAGACTTTCTATGACTTGGAGAAAAAGAATTTTGTCTCCATTTGTGAATTAATCATTGTGACGTCGACTGAATGTGAGGAGACTCGATGAAGAACTGTTGATTGAAACTACAACATTCATCAATGCTGATGATTCAGATGATTAAAGAGTATTTTTTCTTATCAGTGTAGACAGGTGAATCGAATCACTCTGGTATCAATGGAAAACTCATGCGATTTGATCCTTGCAAGTGACAAACACAGTTCCACCAATCAAATTTTTGCACATTCAAGAGAATATTTTGAATATTCCTGCATTTTTCACACATCAATTCTAAAAATTCGATCTGTGTGACGAAATAAGTTATTGCACGTATCTATTGTCACTTGAATTGTTTTGACAGGGCCTCCTTCAGTTGTAATTGACAGAGGTGCAATTTCACACTCTTCAGCTTGATTTGCCGACACTTGTTGAAAGTCACTGTCAGTGAGAAACAGAAGTTACCTATTCAATAACATCCTTGGTGAAAGGTGTCATCTTGCCTCGATTAGATTTTCGATGCATTATTTAACACCAATAAAAAAGCAAAAAACTTTTCAAATGTTCACTCATTCGCTCATTCGCTCATTCGGATTGAATAATCACTGATTCACTGAACACCGATTTTGATGAACATGCATTGCATCACAGATGATAGTTTGTTCTGTCGACGTATTGTCCACTTACTGCAAATAATCTGCTTGATCTTATGTAATTGTTGTTTTTTTCTCATTTCATCTCGTCTCATTTGATAAATTTTGTATCAAAGTCGATTGTTGATAAGTTTTTCTGATGATCAAATGGTGCATCAGATCAGCGATGAACAAGTGACGAGCGACAAGTGGTAAGTGGTAAGTGGCAAGTGCGATGAAACAGTTCAATCGATACCGATGGAAGGCAAAGAAGACTGTTGTGATGATCTGCTGATAACCGATTCAGTCATACAAATGAACAGCAAACAAATGGTGGGAACCTCAAAGTGCATTTAAGCATCCATGTAAGTTGTAAGTCAACTTGAGATAACAAACATACGCCACTCTAGTCAACTCTAGTTGGCCTGAATCGAAGGTGTCCAAAATGGTAGTCGAGTCGACTCGATGAACAATTTACTGCTTGTCGTGCCAACAAGTGACACCTCGAACTCGTGCGATTTGCCAGAACGGGGCTGGAAAAAGCTGGGAAACAGGAAAAAGGAAAGAAGAAGAAATGAAAGAACCAGCAAAGAATGAGAGAATGGAACAAACAGTGAGTGATGAAGAGACCAGGATGAGAGCATCTACTTCTTTCTTCTTGTTCATTCTTTACAAGAGCTTCTTTACCTTTGTAAAGACCAATATTTAATAAAGCGAAAAAGCATCTTTCCTGTCATATATATTATCCTATGCTGGGATACCGATGTATATTAAAAGACATTCCAACTTTGGACATTCCTCGAATTTCATCAGTCACGGAAAAAACTCATCCTCATTTGCTCTTTGATGCATCTTTCATGTCACCTTGGCCCTTTTTTTGGACTTTTGGACTTTTCGATTTATCGACTCGTTTATTTCTTTGTACTTTCTCACTTTCTCACTCTTCGCCAGCTCCTTCTTTTTGAATTTGCTTTTTTCACTGGGTCTTTTCAATCTTTTAAACTTTTATCCTCTCCATTCTCATGGAATTAATGTGTAACACCAATTTCATTTCCCAATTCAATTGAATTTTCACTTTTCATAAGCTGTTGCTAACTTTTCCGGACAATTTTGAACAAATTCTTATTGCTGTTTGTCTCACTTTATCCTTAACCAAATCATCATACCATCATACCAATGATTTTTAGATATGGTGACCTCATTGATACATGTTATTTCTTTTTGGCAATCGATATTTTTCATCCATCCTTTGGTATGCTTAGTACAATAGATTAGCGTTACCATGGATGCAATTGCAAATAATTTGCAAAGTTACCACCATCAATTTTGTCATTTTTCGTGCTTCTCTTGATCCTGACTGTTATTTGGATTAAAGTGAAGACATAGTTGAACTAATAGGCCATAATTTACTAAGTTGGTCATTCATTTTTGGCGATACATCGATTGATCATCGGTGAAATATGCAATTGATATTGCAAAGACATTCTCTTCTCTTCATGACCATCTTGTGCTGGTTCTTGTACACAGCAGAACCAATAAACTGTGCAGAGTAAATCGACAGGCAGAGTGAAAGACAAATTTGAATATGCCTTTGCTAACACATTATGCCTTTTCCCTCATTCAATTCTTTCTAATGGGTCACATCTTAACACTGTCTAGACACCACTGTGACCGTCAAATTGGCAAACAAAAAGGCACAACTTACAAATGGTTGTTCAATGGTCTTTTTAATGAAATGGATAACTTAAAATGGTTCAACTTAAAAGCTACAGATCAAAGTATACAAAGATTATATTGGCTGATGTGTTGGGTGACATTCACATTCGCACTGGCGAATGCAGGTATGATGGACAATTTCTGATTTTATTACAATGTTACTTTAGTGTGGTGTGGATGACTGAAAGAGAAAAATAAACAATAAAAAAAGTACACAATTGTGTAATAAATAGGAAACAGGCGATCATCTTAAACTGCATTGAAAATGAGAAAGAATTACTTAACTCTTCCAAAGATGTATCAAGCAATGTAAATTATGATCGCCAGTGTACTTGTAGCTTTTGCAACATCAAAAATCATTGCTAAGGTCAATTTATCGATGGCTGCAGCTGTCAACAACTAAAGCTTGGTCGAGACAACGCACTGTAGAATAATAATAACTAAATGTTAAGTTGTGTCGAATAATCATCAGCCTGTTAGCTTAAATGAAGATCAATAAAGGTGGGTCCAAATAAAAAAATTGGTGAGCTTTTTCATGTCGAAAAGTCATAATCAAATATGTTTGTAAAGGCCAGAAGTTGGATGGACAAGTCAGCAAAATAAATTATCATTTTATGTTTTCTTTCTTCTTTTGGATTCTAAGCAAATAACGCCGCCAATTTCACTGGGTTTCATTTCAATGATGATAACTTTTTCATAATCTTTCCATAATATGACAATTTTAGATCTTCTTGTAACACAAGCTACCGATAAGTGGATGGAATGTGTGCGAATCGATATACATTTTCCACGGACTAAAGTCCGACCGAACTTCTAAGTATAGACATTAAGAATTAATTCTTTCTGACGCAGATCTGTGACTTTGTGACAGTGGCATTAGATCAGGAGAGGATGAGAAGAGGATCAGTCGAAGTGAACATACAATATTCATCATTGAAGGGGAGATGTTTGATCCGAAGTATCATTGATAAAATGGTTCGAGGCAGTTTCAAGCAACTTTGACCGATTGGATTGCTTTAAAACCATGTAATGAGAAGTTAAAAGGCAATCGAAAACTTTGAATGACAAATAAAAACATGGGATGCCCGAAATGAAGTTGCCGGTCAATAAATAAAACTTTTAAACAAATGTAGCTGCTCCTTGAATGTGACCACTGGAGGGTGCATCGACCCCACGTTCTCTACGAGCTCGAGGAACATATTGACCAATAAAAGACCCATCTTCGCCAAACTTAGAGCTGTCGTCATCACCATAATCTGTGAGTACTTCTTCTTCTTCAGCTCCACGAATACTGCTGGTAAGAGACATTCTACTGCCTCTTGATTGATGGTAAATGCCGGCAGATGGATCAGTTCGATGAGAAAGACTGTGAAGATGAGAATAGAAGATGCGAGTTGTGGAAAAAAATAAGTAAACAAATTGTCAAGCGGATATTAAAGTAGGAAGGAAGCAATTAAAGGCGAATGCAAATGCCAGGTCTGTTTGGTCACTCCAAAAAGAGAGAGGCAGAGGGAAAGGAAGAGAGGGCAAAGAGGGTAGAGCAATTGAGGGAAACAATAGAACTTTTCACACTTAGCAACACACCAAGTGGGTGGGCTAACGGATGTCATCACATAAGGGTGGAGATTTATAAACTCGCAGCAGTTATACACATGAAGGGCGAAAAGACAGGAAAAAGTATAAAGGAGTAGAAAGCATGCAAGTGAAAATAAGGTATTTGATGAAACATTAATGAAGTGATAACTTACGGTTTAGAATATTCATCAAAACCATCATGCTCGATTTCTTGGGCACGTCCTTGCGCGATTTCCTTTTCACGTACAGCATATTTTCCACCACGATTTCTTTTGACGATGCAAACTAATATTGCAATTACTAAAACCAAAGAAATGGCACAAATCATGCCAACCAACCAATCAGCTTTAGCCAGGTGTTCGAATGAATCAGATGAAGGTGCTGTTCATAACGATAAGTACAAATTCAAATGATAAATAAACATTGACAAGGACTGTTGATTTTACTGAGTAACATTACTTACATTGTATTCCGAGAGAAGAAGAATTGATCAAAACTATACGACTAGGAGTTTGATGTTTACCATCAACAGAGACAACTCGAAATTCGTAATCAGTTGCAGGTTCAAGACCTCGGACGATAATAAAGTCATTTTCTTCTTCCTTTGGAGTTGTATCGAATTTAGATTCTCCTCTCCTTTTGTATTGAACGTAAAAGTGACTGCCAAGTCTTTTAGAGTCAAAAGGAGGAATCCAGGTTATTCTGACTCCCAATCTACCTTCCTCTTCAGGTAAGCGGGTCCATGCGAGAGTAGGTATATCAGGAACAGTATCTTCATCACCTCGTGTCGACTCCTCGATGTAATATACATCACCAGCACCTTTGCTAGTTGTAGCTTGAATTGTAATTCGATACTTGGTGGCAGGTTTGAGACCATTCAACTTGACTGTCGTTGCAGCTGGATCGGTGATTGGTGGATCTCGAGTGATTCGAGGGCCAAGCTGTGTACCATGTACTTCTTCGTATGAGATTCTATATCCTGTGAGCTGACCATTGATTTCTTGCGGCCTTTGCCATTTCAAGAAAAATGATGAAGATCCCATAGGAATGGCTTCAAATTTGGCAACAGGTCCAGGAACACCTTCAGGTGTCTGCAATTCAATTCTTTCTGATGGTGGGCTGGTGTAGACATCATTGTACGAAACAACTTGAACGTAATTCTTTGCAAATGGTTTAAAGATTGAAGCGACAACCGAGGTTACATTAGGAGGAACTTCCACTTCCCTCTTGTACTCTTCACGATCTTCATCAGTCCAGGTTTGGATTTTATAGCCGGCAAAGCGACCATTTAGACTTGATTCAGGTACTGGATCCCATTGGAATAAGGCTGATTTAGAATCATAGATGGTGACCCACCGGAAGTTCCTTGGAGCGACCGATGGTTTGTCTTCACCAGAGTAACCTCGGACAGGGCTGGCGGTGATATGTGCTTGACCTCTTCTATTGTGAGCTTCGACTTTGATCAAGTAGGGTTTATATGTTTCTTGGTTTTCAACAACATACTTGTTACGCTGCCAATCGTCGATTTGTCGATAATCGAATCGAGCTCCAGGGACGTCTTCCCTTTTCCAGAAGACTTTGTAAAAGAATCCAGGTGCGTTGTGCTCAATCATTGGCATGGGTGCCCAGGTGATGACCAAGTTGTGTGGAGTTGATCCATGACCCATCACTTTATCAGGATTTTTGAAGGGAACATCTTCCTCAGTAGAACATCGATCAGATGCTTCAGATGGTTGACTGAGTCCAATTTTATTACGCGAAATCATGCGAAAAGTGTAGTTTGCCCAGGGTGACATGAAAATTTTGAATTTGTTGTCTGGCGCTGGAATATTTGCAAATCCATCAACCCATACATCCGGTGTGAAACTGGTGTTGAACTGAATGATATGATTAAGAATGGGAGCTCTACGATCACCATTAGGGGCCCATTCTACCAGGGCAGATGTTCCATCACATTCAACGGAAACTATTTTAGGTGGATTTGGGACATCTTGAACAATTAAAGTAGCTGTTGCATTGGCAGAATCCAATTCAGTTTTAGCTACACAAGTATAATCTCCAGAGTCCAATTCAATTGCTGAGCTAATGGAGAGTGAATTATCACCTTGCTGTTGAATTCTTTGCATTTGATCTAAATCGAGCAATTTGGATTTGAAGTACCATTCGATTTTAAGATCTAACGATGGATCAGCATCTGCTGCACAACGAAATGCAGCAAATTTACCAGCAGCAACTTCAACATTTTCGGGTGGATGTGTAATTCGAGTCTTCTGTTTCACCTGAAGTTCACCACGAGTTTCTACTGCATCGAATTTGTTTTGAGCTCTACACACGTATTCACCCTGATCTTGGACAATAACATCGGAAATTTGAAGATCACCAGAATCTAAAACCTGATATCTTCCACCAGTCAGCTCAACACCATTTTTATACCACTTGACAACAGGCTTTGGTGTGCCAAAAACTCTGCAGGTCAAAATTACTGGATATGTTACCACTGCTTGAGTTACAGGAGCTGGTGGTTCAGTGATATATGGTGGCATTCTAAGAACGTTTAGGTAAAAGTCACGAAAAGCATAACCGTGTACATTAGAGGCATTACATTGATATACAGCTGTGTCAGCTTTAGTCAAACTTCGAATGGTCAGAACGTTTCCTTCAATTTTTCGTCGACTATTAAATGGGACAGATTCAATAGGTTTACCATTGACAAACCAGTTGAGTTGAGGATCAGGCATACCTGATGCTTTGCATTCGAATCTTACATCCTCCTCTTCACCCGCATTGGTTGCATTTGGAGCATCAATCCAGTAAGGAGCTGCTTGGACATTTACAGTCATGGCATGAGACATTTGTGAGCCAACTCCATTAGATGCAGTACATTCATATGTGCCTTCATCATTAAAGTCAACTCGCTGAATAAGAAGAGTCTTTCCGTAGTTGACGAATGTGTATCGTGCACCATCGTTGGCACTGGCTCCTTTTCTTCTCCATCTAATTTCAGGTAAAGGAGTTCCACCATAAATGCAATGAAGTTCAAGCTTCTGTTCTCGCAAAGCTGTGACTATTGGCGGTGACAAATAATGTTTAGTTGGCCCATGAGATACTTGACCAGTTGATGCTGCAGAGTCAACACGCAGTTTAACTTTCTTTCCAATCTTGAATTCATTGAGGAAAGTTGATGAAGCTAAACATGCATAGACTGAGTCTTCCATGACATCATCTTTAGTTACATTTGAAAAGTGCAATCGACCTTCAGGATCAACAGTTATTCGCGACGAGTTGATGGATTGTAATCCTCCTGAGTTAGACAGGATAACCCAAAATATGTTTGGCTTAGGATAACCAGTTGGTGGATTGCATTCGATGGACAAGGGATCACCTTCAACTGCCGAATACTCTTCCGGATGTTCTTGGATGGGGAAAGAATTAAGTTCAGATTTTCGAAGGAACACAGCATTGGACACAGATGTCCCATGCTCGTTTTCAGCAAAGCATTGATATAAACCTTCATCAATTGGATCAGGTCGAGTGAAAACAAGTGTTCCTCGTTTAGGCTGTTGATTGATACGCTTATCATAAGCCACATAGTCGAATTCGACACCATTCTTCTTCCATGTATACCTAGGATCAGGGAATCCTTGGGCTTCACATTCGAGGAAAAATGGTTTCTCTGGTTGATCAGTGCCTAATGAAACCTGAAATAGTTGTTCATTTGCAGGTTGATTGATAATTCTTGGCGGTGATGGAATTGACTGGTTGGATAAAAGCGGATGACTATGTACCCTTGCTTGTCCATTAACAAGCGATGGTACAAGCAATAATTGGACGGAGATCAAGAAGGCAATGAAGAACATGTAGTGATGTGAAGTGATCATTTGATGACTTGATGAATTGATGAATTTCTTTTGAAATCGTTAGTGTTTTTGTCGAAATGAAATGAATTATCAGTTTTAATATTATTCTTATTTATATTCAAAGGTGTTTTTTTAATCGATGCATCTCGAGCGAATGAAGATGCTCTTGTGATGAATGGAGGCAATTTGAGATTTATTTGGAGCTAATGAACATCTCTTGGTAGTATTCAAAGTTGTATATCCGTTTTTGAATTTAGTTTGAATAAGTGGGGCAGTATTTGGCCATTTTTCACATTCAGTATAAAATTTTACTGAACCGGCCATGAGAGGAGTGGTGAGAGAAAGCGAGAAAGAGATGAATGGATGTTCTTCACCTGAATGTTCGTGTTAAACTGATTGAAGTTGGTAAAATAGAACAGTCGAATAGATGTTACAGGAGACAATGTTGATGGATGAAAATAGTCTGATGATGTTGGTGTCAGAGTCGAGCGTTGAGTATTTCGCCACAAATTCGGTTCAATGAGTCACACAGAAAGAGAGATGAAGCTGACCCAGCCTTCAAGTTGATGAAAAAGATGGTCCTCTGGTGGTGGTTAGTGTAATTTTTTCAACTTCCCTGCTTGCTTGACTCACTTGCTTGCAGGTTGTAACTTGCTGGCTTCAGTTTGAGACTTTTTCCTGTCTCTCTTTCTGTCTTTTCCTCTCTCTCTTTGCTTGCTCGTTGCTCAGAAACTTCTGAGGATCGAGTGCGCTCACCATCATCACCAGCAAAACATCCACCTGGCCCATGCAAACGGGTTTGCCTTTTTGCCTTTCTACCTTTTGTCTGCAGCTGCAATGCACCTGACTGTTATTGAGTTCTCTCTCACCAGCTAATTTGC
>JASXTE010000077.1:0-159079 GCA_030280995.1 Hemileia vastatrix | reverse complement strand
CATTGTAAAGTATATACTTTGTAGACTTGTAGAGTTGTAAAGTGCCTTTTTGCCCTGACTGTTTAGTTGTGAAGGAATGTGGACACAAACGTTCAGTGTCCACAAGTCCCGAATTGCAGGGCAACTAAACATTTTTACCAGTAATTTAAATGAAACTCATTTATTCAAATCCTTTTGTCTCAATCAATAATCCTGATAGATGTATAGTACTGAGGTATCTTGTAATTTTTAAGTATATTATTTAACATGATGTAATCATTATAACCATGTGGTGTGTCTGTGGGTACATCAATCTTGATTGTACTTTCTTCATCTGGATCAAGAGGCTCACACTGTCAATGTTTAATTTGATCTTTACCTTTGTCCCTTTTTTTGTCCTTCTTTTCCTTTGAGTTCTGCTCTTTTCTTCCTGCACACAACTTCCAATCCTTGATCCTTGATCTTGTTCTTTTGAACCATCTGATGATCAACTCTTCATCAAGCATCAAAATCACAATTTGAAGAGACAAAGTTTCTTTTCTTGTTGCTCTGTTCTTTGTATTTTGGTGAAAAGAAGTAAACAATTCAATATTCACTTGAAGCATGAATCTGCCAAGTTAATGAGTAAATTACAAATTCAAAAGAGTCACTTAAACCAGTGAAAACTTCAACAGAAAACTCGTTGGTAATTTCGCCATTTGGTCACTTTTACGCTTTGTCCAAGTAGTTATATTTATCTTTGATAGAGGGCGCGCTACCGGCTGTATTGAACAATTGTACGATTGTAGGTGGCCATTTGCGTGCACTTGTGTGTTCAAACATCACCGAAATATACTTCAAAATCTATCAATATGGATCCATGGGCAAAAATGGGATTGTCATCACCTCATCATCCTAATCCATTTTTACATCATGCTTCACATATGCCACCCGGTGGTATTCCTGGCCTTCATCAACCAGGACATCCAGGTGGGCCGTTAGGACCTGGACACCCGGCACTTGGACCTGGTGGTTTAGGTGGTCCACTTGGTCCACCACCACTTGCCCCAACACCTGTTCCTGGTTTACATCAACCTTCACCCGTTCCTGCATTACATCAACCATCACCTCATCAACCTTCTCCTCATCATCCACATCAATCACCTTCACAAGGTTTACACAAAAGAGAATCTTCCAGTTCAACAGAACGTAATAATGATCGTAACAATGACCGCAAAGAACATCATCATTCATCATCATCTTCACACCATCATAGAGATTCATCTGAATCACGTCGTAGTGAAAATGAAGGTAGTTCGGTCAAAGGTGAAAAATCTATAAAAACCAAACTACACTCATATTCGTACTCTTAGCGGTCACACTAAGGCAATTTCTAGCATTAAATTTTCTCCCAGTGGTGAATGGTTGGCTTCAGCTGCAGCGGATAAAAATATCAAATTATGGGGTGCATATGATGGTAAATATGAAAAAGTAATCTTAGGACACAAGTTAGGTGTATCTGACTTAGCTTGGTCTTCAGATTCACGATTATTGGTCTCTGCATCTGATGACAAAACTCTAAAAATTTGGGAAGCCAGTACAGCCAAATGTTTAAAGACCCTAAAAGGCCATTCAAATTACGTATTTTGCAGTAATTTCAATCCTCAATCCAACTTAATTGTTTCTGGATCATTTGATGAAACTGTAAGAATTTGGGATGTGAAAACTGGCAAATGTTTGAAAACAATTCCTGCTCATTCAGATCCAGTATCAGCTGTACATTTCAATCGAGATGGATCATTGATTGTATCTTCATCCTATGATGGTTTGTGTCGTATTTGGGATACTTCTTCAGGTCAATGTTTAAAGACACTAATTGATGATGAAAATCCACCAGTATCATTTGTCAAGTTTTCACCTAATGGTAAATACATTTTAGCTGCTACACTTGACAATACTCTTAAATTATGGGACTACAACAAAGGAAAGTGTTTGAAAACATACACTGGGCATAAGAATGAAAAATATTGCATTTTTGCCAACTTTTCTGTCACTGGAGGTAAATGGATTGTATCAGGTTCTGAAGATAATATGGTTTACATCTGGAATTTACAAAGTAAAGAAGTTGTTCAAAAACTTTCTGGACATACAGATGTTGTTCTATGTACTGCTTGTCATCCAACTCAAAATATAATTGCATCAGCTGCACTTGAACATGACAAAACAATTCGAATGTGGCGTAGTGATTATTGAAAAGAACAACAAGAACACACAACAAAATCCAACAATACAAAAATAAAATGACTACAAATCTGAAATCAACATTCAACATTCAACATCTCAACAACTTCTCATTCGCGTAATTCAACACTTTAGTAATCAACATACTGACATCATCAAGATACTTTTCACAAACAATGATATATGTTTAGGGATTATGAATCATGTCCAATTGGATTCCCTCTACAATTTCTCTTTTTCTTTATCTCAACAGAACTTCACTCAATTCAGAATAATAACTGTCAAAACTTTTTCTTTATCAATGAGTAATAAATGCTTAATTTAGCTTTTTTGCTGTACTTGTTTAAATTTACTTTTACCATTTGCATGATTCATTGATATTGCAAATGGCAAAAGAATCATTTCGAGTATCTTGATGGCATCTTTGTTGGAATATTTGATTGTATTTCAACAACAATTCGTGTACAAGCATTTGTCTGATGTAAATCATGACGAAAATTCCTGTTTCAGATGAAAAGTGAATTATATCATCCAAGTGTAAAAGTTTATTCAATAAACTTGATATTCTTAGCTGTTTGTCTTTTAAATCAAGTCAATGATCAAATCAATCAAGAGTATCGGAATTTCCATCCTTGAACGTTCTTGTTAACTAACAATATCACGAGTTTAACCAAAAAAACATACTACTAATTTACACTTATCATCACTTGAAAAATGACATAATGAACATCATCAATGATATCACAGTCATGACGATTCAATTGAAATAAGTGACGAAGTTTGTTGTTCATGGTCACAGGTGATGCAACTGATTATCTTGATGATAAGAGTGATACATAAAAGTCAACATGTGAACGATCAATTAACCTGACCAATGAAAGAAGACAAGACAAATTGGCAATGTATCAAGTGGATTTGTACTTTATTCTGACAAATATGTGAATGATTTGTATGTATCATAGACTTTCTTAAAGTCTTGCCAACTATGAGGTGTCAACCTTGGAATTCATCCGCCGGGTTTGACATTGAAATGTACAGTCACATGAACAGAACGAAAGAGACGTGTACAGAGTGTTTTCTTCATTAATAACACAATAACTGCCTTACCACAAAGTATGTGGATACACACATACACACTAAATGAGTACAGTGAGTAAATGAATAAGTGACACCTTAAACAGCAGTACCAAGCAAATCCCAGACAGTTGTAAGCAATGAAGGAGCAACAGCTTAACGAGGAGACATGAACGACTGCCATTGCACAAAGGAAGGACAAACTCAAATAGCGACTTGTTATTCATTCGTCAACTTTTCCTCACCCTCAAGGTCACTCCATGGTAAACACCCCAAAATCATATATGCGATGATCGAAACAGCAGCAGCAGCAACAACAAAAACAAAAACAATAATAATAACATTACAACAATCGTAGAAAGAGTACGATGTTGAAATTATCTTCTATCAATTGAATTATCATAGGAAAAGTTTATTGCCAATGAGAATTTCAATGTATCATTCGAATTTAAGGAAAAAAAAAGTATCAATCAAAGGGCAATTTCATCAAATGTCCATGTATAAAACAAGTAAGGATAAAATAATAAAGTGCATTGTTCAGAAAAAAAGTCACTTAAATTGTTTGCTTCCATGGATAAGACACAAAGGACATATGACAGCTGTTGATACAATATCATCATTTGCATCGTATATCGACACAGCAGATATTGTAATACTATTGTTGCCATTTTGATTGACAAAGCACTTGGCAGATGGACGAATCACGTGTCTCTTCTGTTATTCTTTTTTTTCGTTTATGAAGTATGAGTAGATAAAGTTTGATCATTGCTGCAAGTGTTTTCAACATCATCAACTCGACCTAATTTTTCACCATTGGTTGGTTTGATATCTTCATCATTTGATGGACTGAGATCACCAGAAGCTATTTCTTGGACTTCTCCTGGCAGAGACATGTGTCCATTGGCAATGAGTAAATCACACATTTTGTCAGCTGCTTGTTTTTTAGCCAATTTTTTAGTAATTGCTTCGGATTCAGTGATAAGTCTGTTTCCATCTTTATCTCGTAATAAATTAAAAGTACATCTAAATTTGAAAAGAGGAGGATGAACACTCAAGACAAAATCTTCATACATTGGCAGAGGAATTTTCTTTTTGGCACAAAATTCAGACACATATCCAATGGAATTAAATAATGTGCGCCATCCTTGGGCTTCAGATTTTTTTGTTTCAATGGATTCCATTTCTTGTTCATATGTCCAATCTTCAAATGCTTGTTCAGTATATTTCCATGTATCGGGCTTTTCATTGTGCTCTTGTTGAATCAATTTCAAAAGCTCATTAGATGCTTTATGTTTAGCTCGTTTCTTGACAAGATCAGTGACTGTAACAGTCAACTGTGGTAAGTTATCGATGGAAGCAGTAACATCGAATACTGGTTCATGTGATGGGCCTGAGGCACAATCCAGAAATTCAAGTCTCCGGTTGTTGACTGCACATAGACGTTCAAGACGATTGCTGGCAGTGTTAGCCATGATTGTTATTACCGAGAATAGTATGTGACGTTGGATGGATGAAGATTCAGGTATTTGCCAAAGTACCAATGGAGAGGGGAAGAAGAGGACAAGCAAGTGAGCAAGAAGGCAAGCAAGAAGGAAAGAAGGAAAGAAGAAGGAAAGAAAGAAAGAAAGAGAGACAAACCAACCAACCAACAACAAAATAACACGACAACAGGGTAACAAATAACAACAAATGGTGGCAAGGTGTCTGTGGTGAAAACTACCAATACTAAGCAAAACGGACAATGTCAGTTGCCGTGGATTCAAAGGTGATATATGCAAAGGTATGGTGCAGGACAAGCGACAACTAAGAGAATACGAACAGTTGAAGAGCGTGCGGCAACAGCTGATTCAATCAAAGTGGACATGTGCAGAAGGCTCGTTGTTTAATTATTGGCAAAACGAATATGGTTCAAATAATCATCGAACTCATTAAATATTCAGACAAAATTGAGGAAAAACAAAATATTAATAAGAATACCATCAAAAAAAAGAAATGAATTAAGCTTCACATACAGCCCCAGAGGAAGTCAAACGATACATGGCCATTTCATAAATGCCAATATGATGAAATACTGCTGCAGCAATGACTAAAACATGAAATATTTGATGAGAATGAAACCAACAGTCAAATTTTCCAGGATAAAATCTTTCAGGTATTCTAAAAGCATATAAAAGGGCACCTGTTATGTACAAGCCACCCATGGCTAAGAGACATGCAACTTGCGAAGAAAAACTTGGAATTGACCAATGATACTCTGTGTGAGAGATTAACCAGTGAACTCCTGGAATAACACCACATAAACCAAATGACATGAATACACCAGCACGTACATGACGCCAATTTGGAGTTGAAAATCTTTCCCCAAAGTGAAACAATGACAGTTAAAATACCCAAAACCGATACTAAAAGCATATAGCATAACTTGTAATGGTAATTACAATAGAATCCATAATACACAAATGGTACGAATGAACCAGCAATCAGTAAGGCAATACCACAATAGTCAAGACGACTGAAAAGTCTTCCAACATTTGGTGAATGGCAAGATAATGTATGGTAAGTAGAAGACAATCCAAGGCACACAATTGCACCAATGTGAAAGGCACCAAGACCACTCGATCTTGCCATGTGAATGGTTCAGATGAGAAGAAAACATTTTTAATGAAAAAATAAGTAAAGAGAAGACAACCAATCACATGAGTCCATATATTGAGTGTTTCTGTATGCATTCGAAATATTGACCAAAAACATTCACGAAATGATTGAAGTGGTGGGCGATGACCATGCCATAGAAAGTCGTTGTCTTGTAACCAATGAGGAAGGTTATTGAACGTAGTTGTAGTCCATGTACTTATTGCATTTTTAACATATCTTTCAGCCTCTTCACCTTTTTCACAGGCTTTATGCCACATTTGGTCAATACCTTCAGTAGCTCGTTGAACCATACACTCCACAGAGGTTCCATCAGTATGATAAACAAGATTTTCAATGCTTGAACTGGTAATTACTTCGGCCATCCTTGATTTTAATGAGTAGATTTAAATTGAATTGAGTTGAGTTGAGTTGAGTTGAACAAGTGAAGTCACAAACTAAACTGACTGAAGTAACAATTACACTGAAAGGTAAGAGATGATGAGATGTAGTTCATGGGACACACTATTGACCTGGCCTGAATTTCCGCCGGATCACTCTCACTTGTTACTCTTGCCGCAAGGTTCAGGATTTACCTGTCGGTCAGCAAGGATGAGGTCACGTCGGTCAAGAGTGAGCAATAAGAAAGAGAAATGAGGAAAAATTTATGAAGGTGAATTTGAATTGCAGCAGCAACAACAGCAGCAGCAGCAAGTATGTACTCTGCAATGAGTGAGCACTGAATGTGAGTGTACGAGAGGCTTGTTTATGAAGAGAGAACAACCAGCAGAAGATGCGCGTCGTCCCTGCGCATGATGGATATGTTGTTGAGGATCAACAACAAATGTGTGGAAGGATTTACCAATTCTACGAATATCGTCACAGAGTTAACACACTTGTTGCCCCCCCTTTTTAGTTACTTTGTTCAAGTGAAAGATGGTTCACAAAATTCATAGAATATTACTTCTCAAGGCGAAATACAATTCAACACACATGTCAAGGTTACCATCGTATGACTGTTGTACACTTTAAATTTACCTAGTTGATTGTTCCATCATCTTCCATAAGCTGTAAAGTCATCTCAAGAGTATTTTCCAGGAACCTTTTCTTTTTGGTATAATTTACAGTCATTTGAGTAATTATAATGACTGTTGATGTTATCTTTCCTGGGCCGGAATCATTAACGACTCAAGTTCATGTGATCATTCACACTATCGAACAAATTAACGGAAGGACAAACTTATATGAGACTGTAGTGTTTAAACAATTTATTTAATCCTTGATTTGATACATCTAACTAAGCTTTGAGACTTTTTTTTTGCAAATTCAAGGGAAATCAACAAATGAAAAGTCATATGCGTCACCAAAATCAGGTTTACCTAACTCTTCATGAAGCTTTTCATCGTCAATTAAATCAACATCTTCAGGCAGGGTTAAATTAACTAATTGATCAGGTGTATAGTAATTTCTGTAATCGAATTGTTTGAATGGCAATTGATACACTAACGTACCATAATCTTTAGCTTTTAATATTTCTACCATTAATTCTTCCTGTCTTCTTTGACAAATATTGGTCTTTCTGTTTGGATAGAGTTTTTGAGTTGCTGGTTCGATAAATTGTTTTATCAACTTGATATTACGATAATCAACGACTAAATACTGATCTCGACACAATGGACAAGCTTGACCATATTGAATAAAACCATCTTCACCAATGCATGAAATACGAGTTGTACGACCAGGAAAAGAAAATGAATAAGGAATATTTCTTCGATATAATTGCCAAACTTTGAAGTCACCGTATGCTTTTTTATACGCTTCTGAATCCATATAACGTACTGATACATCCCACAATATGGGAATTCTTCGATCACGTTCTTTAGATCGATCTCGAGCTTTAGGTCGACGAAGATTACCCATAATGTTTTGACCTAAACCTTCAAGAATTTGAGTTGAAGTGGGTTGAGTTGTTTGATCATCAGTCTGTCCATCTGATTTAGTACATAAATTTTTTGAATGATTAATTGATTGAATTGACTGTATTGATAAAAGCTTATTGAGGTCAAGCTTATTAAGCAAACAAGTTGAAGAGTTTTTAAATAGTTGCCTAAGCATGTTTCAGATGAAAAAAATTTACTCAGCTGATGAAATCATACACAATAGATGTCGTTACTTGTAATTTTACAACGCCATCTACTGTAATTCTTTATCGAATCTAAGGTGACCCTCGATTTGTTGTCACTCCTACTTGGTTTACTAAACTATCTTATTTTTGATTTAACCATCCATTCCACAGTTCATAATCAAAATCTAGTCGAATATTACCATCAAAACATACATTTAAAGTATCATCAACATTTCATCTAATCAATATCATGGCCGGAGGTCGAGGAAAATTAATCGCTGTTATTGGTGATGAAGATACTTGTGTTGGTTTTTTACTTGGTGGAATTGGTGAAATTAATCGAGCCAAACAACCTGCTCTTAATTTTTTAGTTGTTGATAAAAATACTGCTGACAGTGACATTGAAGAAACATTCAAAGGATTTCTTAAACGTGGAGATATTGATATAATCCTTATAACTCAAAATGTTGCCGAATCAATTCGACATGCAATTGATTGTCATACTGATCCAATACCTGCAGTATTAGAAATTCCATCTAAAGATCATCCATACGATCCTGCTAAAGATTCCATTTTAAGAAGGGCCAAAGGAATGTTCTCGGGTGAAGATTACAGATAAAGGAAACAAATTTACCAATCATGAATCAATTGTGGTCAATTGGTTCATGTCATATATGTTGAAGTTGTTTCTTTGTGTTTGTGTGTGTGTGTAATTCAAGTATTGATTTCCATGGCACAGATGTGTCAATTGTAACAGATAGAAAGAGAGAGAGAGAGGAAAAAAAGAATTGACATTTCAAGTGTGATGGTCGTTGTTAGTCAAGAACAAAAAGAAGAATAAATAGAGTTAAGTGTTAAATGTGCATGTGAGGATGATTTTTTTTGGTTTGGGGATGTATCGTGTCTCGAGCAGATGTGTTCGCATGAATGGACTAGTAATTGGGTGATTCAGTTTCCCTCGCGACGTTTTGTCCTCGTGGTTGGCTCACGCAAAAGCGTAAACTCTATGTGACAGTAAAGTAACACATAGAGTTGAAGGGAAGAAGAAAAAAAGAGGAAAGAGAGTGAGCATCCCTGCCCTGTTGAAGTCTGGCATGAATGAAAAAGCTGCTGCTGGTTGAGGGTTGACTGAGTGGCAACTGACTCTAGGCTAGACAATTGGCACGTTAACAAAGCGTAACGAGAAAGCAAAGTGACTGAAGTATCCAGTGAAAGAGAACGATGAAAAGACCAACACAGAAAGTGAATGAGAGTGAAAGAGAGTAAAAGAGAAAAAAAGAGAGTCAATCAACGAGTGACAGAGTTTTCTCCTACAAAATGAAAGTTAGTTGATTCTGTTACTTGCGAGATTTACTGGGTGAATGGCAAGTGACAACAGCATCAATCGAACATATGAGTGACTTTTACCAAAGGAAGGAAGGAATGAGAATGTGAATGTGAATGAATAGAAGAAGGTTCAATTGTCATCCCTGTACCAGGTAGACAGACAAGGAGAGACAGACAAGGATAGAAGCAGTAGCACATGAAAGAACATGAAAGCACATGGAAAAGCCAAGTGCATGTCGCCTGTGAGTTGTGACGGAAAGAAAGTCCTACGTTTATTGGTCCAACACTTGTGAATTCAGTCATAGGCAAACAGTGGTACAGTAAGTGCCTGGCATAGACCGATAGTTCCGCGTCACCGATGAACACTCGCCAAGTGGATTTAATTACGCCAAGCAGTCACCAGTTGACTTACCAAATGTCACCCTTATGATGGACTCTGTTGTAAGTGTTACTGTTACTGTAACTCTTGTGACTGTTTATCCTTATCATTGGCCATTGCCAAGAGCAGGAAGGAAGATGAAAGAAAGAGAGAGAGAGAAAGAGAGAGAAAGAGTGAGAAAGGAAAAAGTTTTACTTGCTCAAGAAGAACCTTTACACTTTCATCCTCACTTGAAGGTTGCGTGTGATGGAACAATTACGCTGCCAAAGGAAAAAGGAGAAAAGTTCACACCTGCGGTGTCCTAAGCAGCCATCAGTGGTGACTGAATGAGCGATTTTATGCCAGGACAAACCTTTGCCCTTCACACAGAACACACATAGAAACACACATAGAACACACATAGAAGAGAAAGACACCGACAGTATTCATGCACACATTTGAACATAACTGGCCTTTACCGTGAGTATTGAGAGGGATTATTCTTGTCAAGGGTTTACTCGGTCAATTGCTCTGCCTCGTGCTCAACTTGCTTTGCTGACAACAGGGCGAAATGGAAAAGAAACAAATCCACCGTCAGGATATGCCCAGCCAGGTAAAACATTATTTCTTTTCTCTGGCAGGTGAAGTCAGCATTTCAACCATTTGCCCGTTTAAGCATTTAAGTATTTGCCAAACTTTTTTTTTCTTTCTTCTTCTTCTTCTTCTTTCTTTTTTACACGCGCAGCACGAATATGTAAAAAAAATAACGTGAAGGTAGGTATGAACTTGGTATAAGTTTGGACAAAAAGTAAAAGAAGTGATGCAGGTCATTGAAGTGATGGAAGATCCATCCAAGAGCCTTGCGTGTCCTGGCTTTTCAGAGCAGAAGCACACTGTGAAAACAGACGCTCCTGCTAAATGAAGTCATCCCCGTGCATCCCTTTTCCCAAAAAAGGGTCCGCCTACTTCATCGCCTTCATAGACTTCATAGACTTCATCGACTTCATCGACTTGCACGAGCTTTCATCTTTGTCTTCTTCGCCCTCTTTCTATGTTATACTCTCTCTTTCTCTCTCTCCACTATAGGGACTGATCTGTACTGTACTTCTCAACTTGCATACTTCACTCAACTACCACATCATCACTGGCCACAGTTCCACTTTGACCGTCGACTCGGGCACACTCATGCCTCACACGGGTACGTTTCACACTTTTACTCGTACCTATAATAGTTCACTTGAGTTCGCACTCGATGTTCTAACTTTAACAATGTTCTGATAAGTTGTTCCGTTTTTTTTCTTTCATCTTGTCTTATCCTGCATTCTTCTCTAATTATTATTTACATCCTTGTAGGTCAAGCAGGTATTAACCAATTAGGTGGTCTATTTGTCAATGGTAGACCTTTACCTCTTCATGTTCGACAGCGAATCATCGAATTAGCCCTGATGGGTGTCCGTCCCTGTGACATAAGTCGTCAATTACTAGTTTCACATGGATGTGTTTCCAAAATTCTTACTCGATTCTATGAAACAGGATCCATCAAGCCTGGTAAGTATGGTAAAGAACTTTCAAGTATCCATTGTTCTTTATTAGTCTCATAACTTGTCAACAAGATTGGTCAGTTAGTTATATGTAATAATTGTCTCATCAATTACAGGGTCAATTGGTGGATCTAAACCAAAGCATGTCACAACTCCAGCAGTTGTACAGAAGATAGTTCAATTGAAAAAAATCCAATCCAAGTATGTTTGCATGGGAAATAAGAGATTACTTGAGGCGTGAAATAATTAATGGGGCCAACAATGGTCATTCATCTATCTCATCACTTGATGCTTCTAGTATCCCATCAATTTTCGTCAATAAATAGAATTTTTACGTAGTGGATCTCTTGCTCCACATCATACACACAACAGTCATCATAATCATAATCATCATAGTCATCATCATCAACATCAACATCAGCATCATACTTCATCGACAATTTCATCAGGTTCATCTAATGTATCCTCTTTATCTCATAACCTTTCATCTTGGCGTGATACATCACCTATTTCTCTGGTCAACGATTCAATATCATCACCTGCATCTAATTCTGATTATTTAAATGCATCCATAACACATACTCATTCATCTGTATCAACATCAACCGGATGTAATTCAATTAAAATCAATGCATCATCATCATCAACTACTTCGTCTTCTTCTTCTGCATCTTCTCATCATGAAAATGGACACAATTCAATGATCAATTTGAATCATCATTCTAATCGACAAAATAATAATAATAACAACAATAACAACAATGGTGAACATCCTGGACAAATTGTTTTACCACCAGAACAAGGAGGAAATAAAAAATTTACGAAAAAAATATTCATCTTATCATATTGATGAAATATTAAAAAATGACAATTCATTGAATAACTCAGATGATGAAGATGATGACGATATTGATCCAGTTGAATCATCTTCCTCATCTAAGTCAATGATGATGCAACCATTGAGTGTTGATGTGACTAATTCATTAAATCGAGTTGATAATTCAATAAATCAATCAACAACAACATCATCATCATCATCTAACTCGATTCCGGTGGTTAATTCATCTATTGTAGCAACACCACAACAGCAATTCTACTATTCATATTACTATCAAGCTCTCTTAGCTCATTATCAAGGGTCTGCCAATAGAAGCGATTAGCAATCGAGTTTTATCGTTTAAACAAAAAGTCACAGGCCAATCGAATGGTTTTTCATTTTCAATCATCTAGTGTCAATTGACTGTTCAATGTTCAATCGACTCGACTTAATTGACAACTTTGCTTGTTCTAGTGTATAAACTTGATGTAGACTAGTAACTTGCAAGTTATTTCCATTATTTTATCTTAACAACTGCCATATCATACAAGAAGATGAAGATTTTAAACAACAACAGAATCAGTCAAGATCATAATTAGAGATGAAAGAAAAACACAAACAATAATTAACTTGTGTACAACATATTTATGTGCATGTGTCTTGTTATTAGTTGAAGTAATTTTACCTTTATGATTTTAAGTTTTATCATTATCAGTTATATTATTATACTTGCAGTGTGGTGAGTGTGTCTTTTTAAACTGGATTATCGAATAAAATATCCTACAGAGTTGTTCTAATTGTTCATCTTTTCATAATGTTCTAAGTATCATCATCTGTCCTATAGAAGGAAAAAAAGGTCGTCCTGTTAACTCCTCACTTAACAAATGTACAGGTGTCTTGATCGACCTTCACAAGAACGAATCAGAGAAGAGAATTGTCCTGCGCTTGTTCGAATTTTCTATTGACTATGTCTGTAAGGAGGAGAAATATTCTAGAACAGCAAAGATCCTGAGAGTAAAAATATAACTTTGGTAACTGTCGACTCCTAACGTGAAGTTGAGTTGATGACTAATCGATTGAATTAGTCCATCATATCATTCTCAAGATGGACCTACTTGAACTAACTAAAGTTGAAAGTGAACAAAGTCAGTTCACTGACAAGTTGTGAATGCTCAGTGTGAACATTCTGTGTCTTCTGTGTGTGTCTGTGCACTTTAACATTGAAACAAAAGAACTTGCAACACTTGTAGACCCTTGTGATTGATTGTATGAAAGAGATTCACTGTGTTCTGTTCTGTTTTACTCGAGCAACAGGCATCAGTCAAGACAAATGATACTCTGTCCACTTGATTAACTTCATCTTCGTCACTTGTAATTAAAACAAATTGACCTACACAGTGATAATTAATTAACTTCTTAGAACTTACACACACATCACATCACATTAAACTGATTACTTGTTGATAAAAATAAAATATTTATAAATAAATAAAAAGAGTTGAAAATAATTTTGATGAATGAAAAAAAGTAAAATTTTTTTTTTCTTTTGTTTGTCTGTTTATTTGTTGTCCCTTGTGAACGTAATGACGATGATGATGATGAAATTTCAGCATAAAAATATGGATAAAATAAAAAAGAAGAAAAAGAAGATGAAAACAGAAGAAAAAAAAATGAAATAAACTAAAGACAACAGAAGGAAAAATTATGTTCACATTGAAAAAGGTTAGACGAGAATACACAGAGAATTAAATTAAAATTTGAAAATGATTAAATTGTCTCTGTCTTTGTCAAGTTAGTTAGGATGTGATTCATTTTTGATGTAAAGTGTTTGTATTTACCCCAAAAATAATATTAAATAGATGAAGAAGAGGAATAGAAAAATAGTGAAAGAAGAAGAGAATAAAAGAGAAGAGACAAGTTGAGAGAGCGAGTGAGTGAATGAGAAAGAGGAATTTAGTGAAAATCGATAAAAAACAGTTCAAAATGAACAAGAAGACTCATCGTACAGGATTCATTAGAATGAAGGAACGTAAATAAAGAGTTGAATCATACAGCAGAAAAGAGAGAGAGAAAAGTGATGGAGAAAGAGAGAAATAGAGAGAGCAATCGCTTAAAAGGATTGTCTCGTTGTCTCGTTCTCCTTGTCTACAGTTCTGCAGTTCTACAGTTCTACACTTCTACACTTCTACAGTCTGTACTTTTCTACTTTTCTACTTTTCTACTTTCACCAGCACAACCGCTGTCCCTTGTTGGATTCATGGATAAAAATTTCACACTGGAGTCCATGTGAATTTTCAGGATGGACAAGGAAAAAAGATAAAGAAAAAGAGAAAGAAAGTGATGTGAGGTGAACCTGTAGTTTTACTTCTTTCAATTTGGGTAGTTTATCGTTGGCCTGTTTTAAAATGATGCTTCTTTTCCTTCTCTGCTCTTTCCTTCATCTTCATCTTCTTTCCCTTCTTCTCTCTCCCTCTTTCTCTGTCGTGAACAGTTTTCTCCTTTCAAGTTGTTTGGATGTTGGATTCTCTCCTTTTACTTTCACTTTTACTTTTACTTTAACTCTTCTCCTCTTCTCTTCTCTCCTCTCACTTGCAGTACAATATTTCTCTCCCCTCAACAACTTGCACTAAGACAAAGAAAGACATTGTCTATCGTTTCTATGCAAATTCATGCTCAAGTGGCTTTTCATACGGACTAAAAGGGGGGTCAAATGGAGTCAAAGTTTATTTGACTCGAATTTCAAATGAAGTAGAACTCAAAAACTCACAAACTCACAAACTCTTCAACTCGATCCAAGTCTCTAACTATCCAACTCACAAACTCACAAACTCACTTGCATCACACATCGCACATACTTTACGGCTGTTGAACATGGACACAAAGGAATGTTCTATTAAAGTTGAATTTTTTCTTGGTGTACTTTCACATCAACTCACCGAGTCACAAGGAACTTTACTAACATCTAACTAACTGTCCTTTACAAATTTACTCTTTGTGTTTTGACAGTGAAATTACAGTTGAACAGTAGTAGTCAATATACGATTTACGATAAAAGCAGTTTTTTTACCCACCACAACAAGGTAAACAATGAAAGAACAGAAAAAGAACTGAAGAGAAGTAAAGAGAAAGAGAAAGAGGGAGAAAAGGGGAAAATTGAAAAGAATGAAGAAGACAACAAACAAGCAGAGTGAAAATGTTTTATTGCAATTTGTCAACACACACAACACAGGCGAATGACAGAAGGGTCGACAATGTTCTTTCCATCTCTTCAGTTAAATGTCAGTCCTGGCCGTTCGAGGGATGACATTCAAGTCCGCCCCTCGCTTTTACTCGAACCAGTTGGTGTATGTGTGTATGTGTATGTGTATATGTGTGTCTTGTATGCCTTGCCTTGCCTTGTGTGTCTGTGTCGATGTCTGTCTCTGTCTCTCTCTGTGTATGTGTGTGTGTGTCCCATCTCCATCTCCATCTCCATCCTCATCCTCATCCACACAGACAAGTGGCATTACGACTGATCCGACCAATGGAGACATAGGCATGTCCTCACTTTCCGAGCAACTCAATTACACTTTATACTTGAAAGGAGAAAGACAGACACCCAACAACTAGAATAACTACTATTCAGTTGCGCTTTTGCCTCTTATAAGTTCACTACAATTTGACCAAAAAGTTCTCATCGTCAACTTTTATCCATAAGTTTTTTTTTCTCTCATCATTTTGTTGTCATTTGCTTTTTTTTTCTCTCTCTCTCTCTTTCTCTTACTCTCTCCATCTCTCTCCCTCCTCCTGAGTCCTGTTAACCATTTGAACCAGTGCCAGTCAATAAAGAATATCAAATAAAATACAAGCAAGAATAAAAAAAAGGAGGAAAAAAAAAAAATATTCATGGATCTATCCAAGCCTAAAGTTAACCAAAACCAAAATTCATCTAGTGGTAACAGTAATAACAGTAATATCAGCAATGGAAAATTGATCTCTGCCAATAAAAATTCTTCACCAGAAGTCAAAGTTAAAGATGAATCAACTGTTTCTACTGTTAATGAACATGAAAGATGTTCACAGTTATCATCTATTACTACCATCAGTTTGGATGCAAGTAAAAAACAGCGACGACCAATGTGCGCTCGATGTCGAAATCATGGAGTTAAACAAGTTGTCAAAGGTAAGTATATACATCATTTAACATTAATTCAATCAATTTGTTTTTTTTTCTTCTTGTTGTTGTACCATTTAGATCATAAACGTTTTTGCAAATGGAAAGATTGTACTTGCAAATGTTGTCGACTTATCAAACAACGTCAAAGAGTAATGGCTGCACAAGTAGCACTTCGACGTCGACAACAACAAGATGATAAAGCAGGTCGACCAACTGTCATAACTGATGAAGATGAGTCCATGTCTGATTATTCATCTTGTACATCAGAATCAGACAAAGATGCAGGTAAGACAATGCGAGATTACGTAAGAGAGGATGTTTTAAAAAATAAAAAAGGAGAAGGAGAGTCAATCATCTGTCTATCTATTTAGTGTGTACGATGAGTACGATGAGTATGATGAGTATGATAGGAATGATAAGAATGATGAAAATGATGAGGAATGAAGAGAATGATGTGAATGGTAAAAATGATGTCGACTGGAAATTGCATTGTATGCATTTACCCATGGCCTTGTAAAAGTCAGTTTTGGTGGACCGAGTGACAAGTGGCAAGTACCACATAAAGAGGAAAAGAAAGAAAGAAGGGGAGGACAAAGTTACCCTATTAATTACCATGAAAGTTGTATTGTGACAGCAGTAACAGTCACAAGCACGAGCTTTCGGTAAAATTATTTTCCTTCTTTCTTCTTTCTTTTCCTCCATTCTATTTGCCTTGTTGCCTGTTATTTCTTTCTTTCTTTCTTCTTTCCCTGCAATTGAGGGAAAGAACTTCGCTCAGTGAATGTTCGAAATGTTAGAATATAAAGTAAATCTCGCAGACGACCATAACAGTGAATACTGTTCAAAGTACACTTTTCTCTTTTCTCTTTTCTCTTTTCCACTTGTCCCTCCTCTGTTGCTTCTATTGCTTATCCTTCTTTTCTTCTTCTTCTTCTTCATCTTCATCTTCATCTCTACTTTCTGTCCATGTCTCTCTCTCTTTCTCTTTACCATCTTCATCCCCATCCTCATCTTGCATTATTTGCTCCCCCGTCAAATCAGTCCAATCAGTCGACTCGTCGACTTCAAACACCTTACTTCTTTACTCGATTGTCAGATTTTTACATACTATTCTGTAGACTATTTTACTTTATTCAGTTAAATTTATTCACCTTCTTTACTTTACTCTCTTATCTTCATCCATAACAAGAAAAAAAGTAAAAGAAACAACAACAACACCAACAACATAAACAACAAGAGACAAAGAGTAAAAGAGCCAACTTGTTTTCAATTTTTACCAATCAAAGAGACAAAAACAATCATTTACTCTGTCATGTCAATCAATTGATTAAATTTACCATAGTTTTTCTTTTGTTCTTTTACTTCTTTTGTTGTTTATATTTTTCTTCACTTGATTTGTTTTGTCTAACTTTGTTAAATGCTTTCATTCAATTGCAATAGTTTGTTGTGTTTGTTTGACTTATTCTCTTGGTCGTATATTTTTTCTTCTCTCGATTTCTCTTTTTCTCATTCTTTCTTTCTTTCTTTCTCTCCACTAAATTTACACAAATATTGTATGAACAAAACAATTTAGACGATGAGTATACTCGTGGAATGGTATTGGAAACAATAAAAAAGCGAATGGAAAGTGACTTGGATGATTTTATACTCGAAATTCTTCCCTTATATCAAAGGTACCTCAACAAAAATAAACGTCGTAATTTACTTTGTAAGGAAAAAGATAAAAATTGTTTAACGTCAAATGAATTGGTTTCACCAGTTTCACCCAGTGCATCAACTGAAACCATGTCAAATTGTCTTTTAGATGCTTCTTCTTCTTCTCAACAACAACAACAACAAGTCAATTCAAGTTCAACTGCATCACCATCAGTAACAACAACAACAACAACAACATCATCAACAGCAGCAACAACAACGACAACGAGTAACAAGACATCAACTATCAGTATGATGATGAGTGGGATAAATGAAATGTCATCACCACGAGCGATAAACAACACGATGAACATTCAACATCAAGTGGCTTTGGAGACTAAATCGCCACGAAAACGCAAAATTGCTAATGGATCTAGCAAAAGGTGTACAACGACGACTTTGGTAGATGATGAACTTGCACTTGTCAAAGTAGAAACTTCTACCAGTGGAAAAGATGAAAGTCACTCCAATACATTAATTAACCATACACGACGAATGGAAAGTCGATCAATACTCAATTCAAGCAATTCCAATGGTGCCAACTTGTCAACAGATGCAGAAACACTGTTATCCCAAATGCATCCAATGCAGAGATATCACTTGTTACAACCTGATTTAATGAGTGCAACACTTCCAGCAGCTGCATCAGCAGCAGCAATGGCAGCAGCAACATTTCCAACTGCATTTCCATTTGATCTGTATCGATGTTTGGGTTCACTATACAATCCACACAATGATCGTAACTGATTGTTCATCCTCTTTTACTTTTTTTTTATTTCTTAACATCTTATTTTATCTTCACTTTTTTATTGTTCTTTCTCTTCTTTTTCACCTATGATGATACTTAAAATGTACCAGGTGTGATTACATCTCGAGAAAAAAATTGTTCTATCGGTTCTAACACAGTTCTAACACACATCAATGTGACACACTTTACAAACCAATTGGTTTTCACAACAACTTATCTACACAATTACACACACAGACACAAAAGAAAGAACAGAAAAAAAAGTATGTGTGTATTGAAAATTGTTTTATTCTTTTATCATTATTATTATTATTATTATTATTATTATTATTTTACCATCATGAAATAATGAAAATTAATTAATGGGACTCAATATTATTACAAAATAATTTATCAAAATGAGAAAAAAAGCAAGATGAAAAAACTTCCTATGTTGAGTGTGATTTTAAAAGGGAATACTTTTCCATCAAATAATTAGCTTTTTCATGGTCAAGTACTTTCAATGCTTTACGATATACAGAAGCAACATTTTCCATGTCATTATCATCGATTAGTAATTGTATGTATTTCAACCAAATATCAACATTGTTTGTGCTAAGTGATTCTTGTGAAATGTATGATTCAATTACTTTACGTTCATATTTGCTATTGCAACTTATAGCAATCATTTCATCATACAATTCATTTGAAATAGGAGGTAAATCTGCATACTTAACAAAGTATTCATAAGCTTTTGACACTCCAACTAAACTATTTGCCAATTGTATGAGTAATACTTTAAATTGTGAATTTAAAGTTACCCCATTTGATGTACCAGCAGTAATTGTATTTCCTTTGACCAATGATTCCAATATGGTCAATATACGTGTATGAGTTAATAAATCAATTGACCATTCAAGATATAACTTGACCAAATAGTAGATAGAATTAACTTCGCCAATAGGCATATTTTGTACCAATTCAAGGGCAGATGAATTATATTGACGATGAATTTTATCCATTGCACGTTTATAAAAACGATGAATATAATCATTAGTAAATCCACTTGTATTAATCATTGATTGTAAACAAGCTAACCATAAACTTGGTTTACATAAGTTACATTTTTCTGTTAAAATGTATAGAACTTCATCCATTCTTTTCCAACGTTCATGTTTAGTCTTCAAAGAACATCCTTCTAATAAAGATCGATGAAGTAATAACCATTCTTTAGTCATACTTTCAGATAATAATCCAACAGACCATGCTTTTTCAAATGATAAATCTAATTGAAGGACATTTTTAGCACGTGTTTTAACATTGAGTGAAGAAGCAACCAATTGTAATTGAAATGTCAAATATAAATCCCACATCTCAATTGTTGGAATTTTTTTAATCGCTTCTTCATATTTACTGGAAATTATATCACAAATTTCATTTGGCGACTTTGATTCAATTAAACTTCGAGCCATTGATTGAATTGTGTAGGAAACAACTAACTCGTTAGATGGAAAAATTTCATTCAAACGATCGATTAAAGAAGTCTGCAAAAGTTTCAACTGAGGACATTTGCTTTTGTCTAGTAATTTTGAAATTTCTATTCCAATAGTAGCATCATTAGTTTCTTTCATCGCAGATTCAAAGACAATCTTTGCAATTTCACCAGATAAAATTGAATCAGTGGTAACATCGTCTAAGTCATCAAGTTTCAATAACTCTTGATCAAGTGTATTTCTATTTGCCAATCCTTTGGAAAGTATAGTCTTCCTTAGATATATTTTGTCCACATAATTAACTTCCAACTTGAAATATTCTATCCATAGTAAAGCAGATTTGTTGTTTATTCTTAAAGCACGTTGTAACAAATTTCTAGCTGGACCAACAGTTAAGTTGTCTTTAAGTTCATACTCAGCTGCTTTAATCCACAAGTGTTCTGCATGAGGATGTCGTTGTAGGATCAAATTGTAAACACCAGAAACAGTTCCACGCCAACCCATGAATTTACAAAAATCAACGTATGACAACCATAAAGACAAATCAGATTGATATTTAAAAACTAATGATCGATAAACAGCAGCAATACGTTTACCAATAGATTTTTCAGCATTTTTAGCTAATCGACTATTTTGACTACTTCCAGATAATTTTTTTCTTCTAGCTCGTACCAATTGTAATAGTGACACTTCATAATCTATATACTTGAGATAATCTTCTTTTTTTCTGGCAATTCTTTGCAATTTATATTCAAAATTTTCTCGTTTGAGGATAATTTTTTTTACTTCATCAGCGGTAAAAAGGGATGTTTTTTCTAATTCAATCAATTCACCAAGACCTCGTTCAAGTCTTAATTCAACAATTTCAGCCATACTTGAAGTTTTATTGTATCAACGATGAAATGTTTAATGATAATATTCAATAAGTTGAAACCAGTGAAGATAGACCACGTGCAAGACAGACACCAAATCAGCCGATTAACACGACGCGGTCTTGCTGTCGCTTGAGGTCGCTGGTATCTACAAGGGAAAAAATTGTTCTCAGCACAACCGGATCGTCTGCTTAGTGGTTACATCGACAAGCTTCTGCCATTTCATTTTTTCCTTTTTCCTCAAGTTACCATTTCATCTCTGTCCTTAAAAACAACCTACAGTTCATCATGTCAGCGATCAAAGAGGTAAATAAATCATTATTTATTGACTGAATTTACTTGTATCAAATGTTATAACATTTTGTCATTTTATTTTTCAAATTTATTTTGACAGCTCAAAATTATCAAAGCAGGAGGAAAGAATGTTGTAGCAACTTTGACATCTATTCAATTAGATTCTACAGTTCTTGAAGTAAAAAAAGCTATTTATGCTCAAAGAAAAGGATTGTACCTTGAACGACAATCCTTACGACTGGAACCCAAAGGAAAGTCTCTAAATGATGAATCCAAACTTTCAACCCTTAAGATCAATGTTGAAGGTGGCAGTCAAGTTTTGTACTTCAAGGATCTCGGTCCTCAAATTGGATGGTCAACAGTATTCCTTTGTGAATACTTAGGTCCATTAGTTTGTTACTTGATAACTTACTTCCGTCCAGCAATAATTTATGGATCAGGGCCACACAAAGCACCTCATCAAGTTGTTCATATTGCTGCAGCTTGTTGGACATTTCATTATGCCAAAAGAATCCTCGAGACTTTATTTGTCCATCGATTCTCACATTCAACTATGCCTATTTTCAATTTATTCAAAAATTGCGGCTACTATTGGGGATTCGCTTTATTTGTTGGCTATTACAATAATCATCCTTTGTATACTCCACCATACTTTGGTAATTTGCAAGTGTATGGATCACTTGTTGCCTTTATTCTTTTTGAACTAGGTAACTTCAGTATTCATTTGGCCCTACGAAATTTGAGACCAGCTGGATCGAAAGTTAGAAAAATTCCTTATCCAACATCTAATCCGTTTACCTTACTTTTCAAATTCGTCTCATGTCCAAATTATTCTTATGAAGTATACTCATGGGTTGCATTTAGTGTGATGACTCAATCACTTCCTGCATTGATTTTTACTGGTGCTGGATTTTTCCAGATGACAATTTGGGCCCTTGGAAAGCATAGAAACTACAAGAAAGAATTTCCCAATTATCCCAAGGGACGAAAATCAATCATTCCATTCATCATTTAAATTGTCAACTCATTTGATTTGTTTTTTTTATTAACCTATTACTCACACTTAATTTTCTTCTTATTTGAAACTGTAACAGGTGATCACAATGATATACTAGATGCAAAAACCACGTCAATCATTCTATCCTGTTCTCAAGGTGAAGGTCAAAACACAGACAAATACAAATGATACATGCATAACCATTTCATTAGATAATAGTATGATTTGAGGATGAAAGAAAATCAGAAAAAGGAAAAGAAAAAAAGTTTACCTGAATTCATTTGACACTTAATTGTAAATGACTTCAGGAATACTCATACTTGTTCATTGGATTAAATTGGATTATTACATTTTTATTTTGTCAACCGTGGCATTGAATATTACAAATAATCAAGTAACTTGCTTGTTTAAGAAGATAAAATAATTGAATCATTCAATGGTGTCAGGTTGATGTCAATGAAAAAATTGTCAAATGTCAAATGTAGCATTTTGTGCGTATAATGAAAAAGGAAAGGAAAAATTGATCAATAAATATCATCATCACTTGACAAGTTAGTCAAAAAAAAGTAGATGATGATATTCAAGTCATCAATAAGTATGAGTGTTAGCTTGTCGCAGTATTAAACACAAGTTGAGTGACTAAAAACGGTGGAAGGAGAAAAAATGATTGGTAAAGAAAATCACCCAAAAGGATGAAATGATAAACTCGCTTTTAAATTGTTGTTTACGCTTTCAAACATACAAGGATAATAGGAAAAACTGAACTAAAATTGAACGAATCAATCGTTCAATTTCATTTTCCATCTTGTTGTAACATTCGTACATCAGTGGAAACATTGCTCTCATTTTACCTGATGTAAAAGTAGGAGACATTATTTTACGAGCAATTCGCCATTCATCACCTCTTAAACCGAATAGATGTAAATTTGTGTAATCACGCTTAACTTTTAACATCCGTGAACAACAGATTGACATCGAATTTTCATCCATTCAAATGGATGATATTTTCAATTCGATAAATTGCTTCCCCTTTCTCATGATATCAATATTATTTTTTTTAGCAGAAAGGTCAGTCATCTTGTTTGTATCAATAAGACGAAAGCAGACTACAAGTGATCATGAGTGATTCCTTTCAATCGGTAAAATTTCTTCTGGTTTAACGTCTTTAATGATGCCCTCTAAAAAAAAGACGACTTCTGTTTTAATTCCACCATTACGATTAATTCCTGCTGCCAAACAAACCGATTCAATAGACGAATCATTTGCCCTTCGTTTAAAATATGAAGCTCGAGGATTAAAATTAACCAAAATGAGTTCAATGGTATCACCACCTAAGGATAAGATGGAATTGTACGATATTCTCGAAAATTCACCAGAAGAATTAAATTACGATGATTTTAAACACATTGGCAACTCTGTTGCCCACCTTAAGGTCAAGTAAGTATCAGTATGTTACAATTACCAAATGTAGTTACTTGATCTAACAAGCTGTTATGTTTGTCCATTTTAACTCAGGAAACACTTTACACCAGCAACTTTTGCAAAGTTTTCGCGTGGACATTTAACTATTAATTCGATAGAATTAGCTGAATATGTTCACAAGAAAGAATGGTTCTTGCGCTTAAGGTTGACCCTCAGTCTGTACGATCAAGTTGGTGATGGTTTTCTCACTGAATCTGTCAGTCGTTACCTAATTGTTCACTATTGATAATCATCATCATGTTTACCTTGTTAACCAGTGTTTCTGTTTTCGCTACAGGACTTGGAAAATTACATCAGAGAAATTATCCCAGGTTTACCACAATTAACTGAAATCGATGAACCATTGATTCCATTTTATTTGTGCATTGCTGTTCGCAAGTTTTTCTTCTTCCTTGATCCATACAAAAGTGGTAAAGTGAAAATCACCGATATCCTGGAAAGTACTTTCATTGAGTCCATCTATGAACTACGTGAGAACACATCATTCCATCGATCAATGTTAATCAATTGGTTTTCTCCTTTTAATGCACTCAAGTTGTTCGATACTTACATGTGTATCGATATTGACACCAATGGAACGTTATCAAAAGCAGAATTTACTAATTTCGGTAGTGAATCACATGCTCGATTTGGTGAAACATTTGTTGATCGTTTATTCGAAGAAACAATCACATACAATGGTGAAATGGATTTCAGTGGTTTTGTTGATTTTTACATTGCTCAGTGCCACAAAAAACAACCTCAGGCACTTTATTACTTCTTCAAAATACTTGATGTCAACAAAAGTGGTTACCTTGACAGGTTGACAGTGTGGACGTTTTTCAAAGACACTTACAAATTGTTTACATCTTATGGATTGGGTTACATCAAATTTGAAGATGTTTACGGCGAATTGATCGACATGGTGAAACCTTCTAATCCGACCAAAGGTATATCTTACAGTGATTTAGTCAACAGTCCACAAGGTGATACTTTGGTTACTTTCCTCACTGACATCATGGGACTCAAAGAGTGGGAAAATCGAGACAGTGTTTTGATTCTAGTACAACCTGGACCACAACAATAGAGAAAGTGTACTTATTCAACTGTTCATGTGTTTTATAATTAACAATTCTTTCGATGATTAAAATTTATTCTTTCTCAATCAGCCTTCATGTTCTAACTGTTGTTCCACCTCATATGGATTTAACATTGGAGTCAATCAAGACCATGATTCATGTGGACAGCTAAACTATTCAATCAGGCAGTCAATTTAGCAAAAAAACAGAAAAACAATGAACTTCCTCATGTGCAACTATTTGATTAGAACCTGTTGCTTAATCAACCGAATTCACAGTCTTTAACACTGAGAACATTTATCGAACCTCTTGTTTGATATTCCTGTATGAATAACTGTGATGATCCTTTTACACCAACATGATGATAAGATGACGGTGCAACTGTTTATCCTCAGATTAACACAACTTTCATAGCAGCCAACGAAAGAACTTTTATTATTTTAAGTGTCAATCTTTCAATATCATTTATACTGATTATTGTGAATGAACAACTGAACAAGTTTTCTTTTTTCAAACCATTAAATAATTCATTTTGCTCCTTCATGAAACCAAGAGAAAAGTTGAATGGTTTGATGAGGAGAAAATGTTTTCGACGACTTTCAAGTCTTGCAGTAAAAACATGTCCATTACACGTTAATTGCTACAGAATACCCATCCTTGGTTGATATTCATCCTTTTAATAATCCATTCAATTGGAAACGGTATCATTTGGCACAAGTTTGGCAGATAAATTTCAACCACAACATTCACATCAAGGTTTGATCACAGGCTCAATCGGTTTTTCTCCAACTCCCTGTAAGTAAGAATCATTGGACACAAAAGAACATGTATTTTAGTGAACATTCAAGTGATTTCATCAATCATACTGACCCGTCTTTTTATACTTTCCAACACACCACAGATATTTCTATAAGCAGCAGGTTCGAGGAATTTACGTATTGACTTTTCAAATTGAGGATGAGAATAAATGATAGAGAATATACATCGACCGTAATATCGAGTAAGTGCTGATGTATCTTGAACAAATTTAGCAGCTGCAGGTAATAAATGCTCAGCAACATCTCGAGGACCCAAAAGAAATTTATTTGGACCCATTTTTTCCACGACAAGAGCTAAATATTGAGCAGACATTCTTCGTACGGTTGAATTACGATGGCTGTAAATAACGATTAATTAACATGTTTAACTTTTACATTTATATCATCAGTTAATACTTACTGAGCTCCACCATTAACAAGAGCCAGGACTGTTTTCGATTGTGGCATTTCATCAACAAGATTATTTAAAGCTTTGTCAATGTCATCCTTGATGAATGTGATGTTTTCACCACACTTTTGTAACAGAGCTGCTCCAATGATATCAATGTCCTAAAAGAGAAAAAATATACTCAGAGATTGTGTAACAGCTGAATTTATTTACTTACAGGTTCAACGTGTCGTTTCATTTTAACCAAAAGATCACCAAGTGTAAATATGGCAGTTCTTGCAACTGTTGATCTCAAGTTCTTTACTTCATACACGAGAGCCAAGATGACCGTATGGATGTCTTTGGCTAAAACTGAAGGATGAAAAGTTGCCAGACGTGAAATGGCCAACATTCCTTCTACTTTGGTTGTCCTGATGTCGTTGAATGAGTGATTAGTTACAAGTAAACATTTATCAAGTTATTCAACTCACCAAGCATCGTGTGTAAATGCAGCAATTGCAGCTCTCAGAGCTTCTTCAGGTGAAACAAATGCACCTTCACTTTTAGCTACATTTTCTAATATACCGAAAACATCTAAATTCACCGGAATAGCTGGTTGAACTCGTGTTTGATAAGGATTTCGTCTACGTGATGGTGATTTACTTTTAGAAATAAATCGAGAGTGTCCTTTACGCTTAACCATCGGATCGTCCAGAAGAATCTGAGTGTAAAATGATCGACTTCGATGTTTTTCAATGACAGTTGCTGGATCACTACTTGAATCACTTTCACCCATTTGCGTGTGAGCATCTCTTTTCAATGAACTTTCATAGAATTGACGTGAACAGTTTTGTTTATCATCGAAATCGGTACCAATTCCTTCTAATTCTCAATTAAATATACGACATTCATAATATTTATTAGTTGTAAGAAGGTTAAAATTGTTTCTTCATCACTCACCTGAATCATTGGGGCGATCATTAGAATGTCCTCTCTCAAGACAACTGCTATCATTCAAATGATTACCAATTAGTGATTGATTTGTACTTTCCGATGGTTCAATTTGAAATGTAACAGTATTTACAGTGCTGTTTTTGCATTTAGGTGAAGCAGAGGCATTGACAATCTTTGTACAATTGTCTTCTACATGATGACTTTTTTCCCCATCATCGATAGTTACTACAGTTGCTGCTGGTGGTGTGCTAATTATGGTTAAGATTAAAAATTAAATCATGTGAATAAATGTTAAATGTGATTACTATTATATAATTAAGTGCTTCATTTTTCATGCAATTACATTTACAAGTGGAAAGCTGCGAATAAACTTTTCTATCATACATTCATATCACAGTGAAACTAATTGTCGTATAAATAAACTAGTTTAGCTTGTAAGTAACAAATCAGATTATTCATTAGGTAAAAGATTGATTAACTAGATAAACTTTAACTCTATCAATGAGAATGATTGTTTACCTTTTTTTGGGACTTTCATGTCTCACAATGTTCATTGTAGGAGATTCTGCATTTGACCGAGTTCTGTCCATTTGTTGGGCTGATTCATCGACATCACCTGAAGTTCTTGATTTACCATGAGTTTGATTATTGGTGACATCTTCACACCCTCCAGGTTGAACAATGGTTCCAACAATGACTGAGTTACGTGAAATAGATCGATCAGGACTACTGTCTTCAGGTATGTCATTGGGTCTTTTGTTTTGATCAGGTTCTATAGAACGTTCTGAGATATCTGATAAAGCTGATGTAGCGGCAATAGCAGGTACTGGAGCATTTCGATTCAATCTACCAGTACTTGGTAACTGTCGTTGATTATAATTGTTACTACCATTGTTAGAGTCATTGTTATTGCTATCATCATTAGATGGTCGATAAGCCATTTCACAAGAAGTTGTCGAGTCTGCAGATGTTGGACGTGCAGGTAAATTTAATTGACCTGAGTCATTGTCGTGACCTACTTTGGAAAATTGAAGAATTAGAAAAAAAAAGAAAAGACATCAAGTGTGACAAGACCTTGTGGATGATATTTCAAGTGACAAGTGTTTTCCTTGTTACACATAATACACTTGAGTGAAGATGAAGAAGGCAAACTTTGCTACCTTTGGTCATCTGAGTGTTAACCGGTAGACTTTGTTTAACCGGAAACAGAGTAAGGACATAAAATAAAATAATAGATAAGTGTAACCATAGTAACTCTTGTATCTTTTCAATGTGTTTTCCTCACTGGTGGTAATTATTATTCTCGAAGGTAAATTCGTTTAACATGCGCTTTCTGCTCTATTTATCCCTGTAACAATTAGCAGATAGACAGTTGAATCAGTCTAGTCAGTATTACTAGTATAACTAGTATTACCAAGTGTTCTGAGGACATTGGAAGCGTGCTTACTTTACTTTTCACTTCCTACTTTGTTAGTCTGTTCTATCAGTTCTAAAGTTGCTTGTCTGTATCAAAGTCACTGACTTACCTTGTTCACCTAAAGGTATAGAACCAATTCCAGGGGATGTATCTTTGAATGCACTCAAATAATATCGCCACAATTCACGTGCTGTTGAAAAGGGAAAAATGAATCAATTGGAAGACAAAAAAGGTCAGAACAATGGGGTGATTTAATGAGTACTTTCGATAAGTTAATAACATTCTAATTTACTCACCCTTACTGTCATCACTTCGATAAGATTCACATCCAGTAGAATTTGATTCAAATGAATCACGTCGAGACTGATAACTACTGATTTGAACAGGTAATCTTGATCTATTCTTTCGATGAGCCATTTTAGGTTCAACTTTAGCCTGAATAATTTTCAAAAGACAAGATAAAATTAGTACATTCATTTGATCTGATTTTTTCATTTGTAAGTGTGATTAAATAAATTTACCTGACAAGTTGCATCACTTATTTCAGATTCAGGTAGTTTGATGGAATCTCGACGATTTTCAATGACTGTTTCTGTTCTTTCATCACTATTATCACTGTAAGATGAAGACAGGTCAAAACTAACACTAGGTTGATTAACTAACAAACTGCCTTTTCGCCTTGAGTAGTTAGTCGATGAAATTGGTGGTGTAATAGGTGATCCAGAACCTAACATGATCCATTCAACATCTGCATCTGATTCATTAGGTATCCAGGAGGCAAAATTAATTGGATCCAATAGATGCTTAACCATTCCATCTGAATGTACACTCGGTAATTCACGACGAGCTAAACGTGCCTGTAAATGTTATACAGAAAAAAAGAACGAAAGAAACATTATCATTCACATGACCTCATTATCTTTATGTGGTGAATGATCTTTTAGAACTATTCAATAGATTTACCTGAACAGCCATCATAAGTCCATATGATTGAGAAGATAATTCAACTGTTTTAATCGCTGAAAAAATTGTGTCAACATTAAGTGGACCAAGAGTATGAGCTAAAACAGCAATGCATTCTAATGCTGCCAATCGAACTATTCGTTTATGATCTAATAACATTGGTGCTACTTCATTACATAAACGATTTAAATTAAATTCATTTCGTGGAAATTTCATAACACCAGCTGTTATACGATTCATTATTTCTTCACGTACTTTTTGATTTCGATGATATTTATGTTCAAGTAAATTATCTAAAATCAATTGAGGTGGTAAATAATACATTAATCGATGAACAGTTCTAATATTATGTTCACGAATTAATATACGTGTATCACCTAAATGACGAATTAATAAACTTATCAATAGACGTGAAGATGATATTGTTGATATTTTTAATCGTTCAACAATTGAACTAATTAAATCAAGTGCGTAAAGTATAACTTTATAACTAGTACTTTCAAATATTGATCGTGCGAATGTTTTGATAAAATCATTTAAATGATTAGTAAATTGATTAATATGTCCTTGTCGACTTTCCGATAAAATGATGAGCATATTTCGTAAAGCATCTAATTTGTCAACCAATTTGTCAGATAAAGCTCGTCGTATTAATAAACGTGGAAATAAACCATACAATAAACCAGATTGAATTTGACTTGGCATTGATTTGTTATGTTCTAGATCACTTGTACTGTCATCAACTAAATCGATATCATTTGATTCACTCAAATTAACATTCATTTGTTTAGGACTTTGTGATATAAGTTGATCGGCAGTGTATTCATTTAATTGATTATCAGAATTAAATATACCAGTAGTAGTTTGAGAATCACCAGTATTATTACGTGTAAGAACTTTTTGATATAACATAACAGCTTCTGGTCGAATATGTCCAAGGTATACTTTGAAACGTTCTTTACCAACTAATGTTTGTAATCGTTGAAGGGCTAAAAATGTTGGATAAAATAATGATGTATCTGATGAAACTAATAAATCAGCTAATGTTTCAATTAGTGCAAATAAATTTTCATTTGCAAATTCATCAGTAAATAATAATGGAACACTTAATATTGATCCTTTTTGAGCTGAACGATTAAGACTAAGTAATCCAAAATCAATGTAAAATCGTAAACCTTTTTGTAAATTATGTGTATATCGCATGTAAACATGAAGAAGTCGAAGTGATGCTCGTCGAACATCTGTACTGAAATGTCCAAGATTAGGTACAACTTTTGGAAGTACAATTGACATACAATGATCCAATTCAAAATCAGGTAACAATGGAATCATATCAACCATAAGCATTGTTGCTTCACATACAATTTTCCATCGATTGTCATCAAGTAATGAATTAAATAGTTGAAAGTACTCACAATGATCACCATCAGGAAGTCCAATTGATCCAACACGTTTAAGTCTTTTACGTAATGTTCTAAGAACTTCATGATTTCGAGCAATACCACCAGATGATCGATCGATTAATCGTTTAAATGTTGCTTGAACGTCCATTGTTTATTGTTGATTGTTGATTAGTGGGGACTTTTTAACTTGTAACTTGTTTGACAATTAGTTAATTCTGTCACATGGCAACAGAAACAGCAAAATAAGTGTAACGGGTCAAATGATCGTTGAATGACTGTTTGAATCTTTTTATTGGCTCCAAGGGTATATTAGTATGATCTCGTACTGTTGTCCCTCTTTTTTACTTGAGACTAGAACTATTGGTTAATTGTTCACCGAAGTAACTGAGTACGCGTATAAATTCATCCACTCGTGACGGTATCCATGAGAATGTCCACACAGGACACAAATGTCTCGACAGGAACCAACAGATTTTTTTTGTCTCACCATTTTACTTGGCGACACAGTTTAAGGGTGTAACGATGGGAACACCAAGTGAGGTAACTATTAATTCTCATCAATTAAATCAAAAAGTACTTGTAGCTTTTATTACACTTTTATTTGTCTGAAAGTTCTTTCTGGAGATTCATATATTTTTCCTTCTGTCGAGTTGGACAAATTTTCATTGAGTTCTAGAACAATCCGTTACTCAAAAGACTCACTCTTTTGTCGAGTTAAATGACCATTTTGTTTATCGAACAATACACTTTGTTCAACAGTAGTTTTGTCTAAAATACTTTCTGATGCTTGACATAAGTGTTGGTTAATCATGGCGATTCAATTAAATCAGTAAATTTATTTTGTATAAAGATTATTTAAACAAATTAAACAAATTTACAAGATAAAAAGAAATGATATTCAAAGTTGATTTCGAGGTGGATTTGTATCAAATTGACAAGTTAATTGATGCTGCCGATTGTATGAATCGAATTCGAAAGCAGCATTGGACTGGTTGAATGGATATATTCGTTTGAAACAGGGTTTTCAAATCTCAACTGATGTTGTTTTTTTTGAACAATATCAATTCGATTTCCATATTTGAAAATACTATGAGAGGATCGAATCGATATTGGATCAAAACAACATCATCAGGTAAGTAATGACAACCATGTCAAGCGAATTCATTACAACCAGTACTACATTGCTTTCAAAATCAAATCACAGGATACATTGTCAGTGAAGTTGATGAACCAATAAAAATCCAAAAACGTGAAATTCAACGAGTATGAAGTTGGAACAGTACAGTTGTATTCTGAGAACAATGGTTGAGTTACAAGTTGAAGGAACAAGTGAAAATTGAGTTTAAAGGTATCACCTTACATTCACAATCCTTGAGAACGATGGCAAATGATGTATCTTTGGTGATATTGACGATAAAAAGGATTCAACTATTGTTTTCTTCAAATGAAATCACTGTGAACCAGTGACTGTCATGGTAGAACAGATACTGACACTGAACACGAGTTCAAATGTGAATTTTCAAGTTAATTTGTCGAATGTATCCAACTAATCGAATATACCGTGAGTCATATGACAACAAGACATGATATGAAGAACGAACAACTTTTTATCGTGACATGAAAAGAAAGTTTGCAAGTTCGATGGTGAAGATTTCAAATGTTCTGTTCTAACTGCTCAAGTTGCCAGTTCTACTCGAAGTAACCAATGAAGTATCACCAACTGAATAAGAAACTTTGCTTTTTTGTTGTTGTCGCTCTTTGTCAGCAATTTAATGAGTTTCTTGATGAATGTTGATGTCAATAAGATTTTTTTCATTTCTTTTCATCGATTTCATCGTAACTGTTCTTTTATGAAAAACATGTGGCGAAAAAGTTTGTTGTCTTCTCTTTTTTGTTCAGTCCTTTGCATAGAATGTCGATTCGTTACCAGTGTCTATTCATTCTTCATTGTTCTATTCGTCATTAAGGCATTCATTTGTGTTTTGATCTTCTCTGCTTTCATCCAGAACATACAATGCAGAAGAAACAGAGAACCAATCGATTAATGAGTCTCACGACTTGATTAGTTTTTCTAGTTTTCGGTGAATGACATCGATCTATTTGATCGCTACTATTTAGCGAATATAGATGGTTACATCGGAAAGAATAATAATGAAAAATACCTGCCTATTGAGATTGATAAACGGTGTGTCCAATGGCTTTGATCAGCAACTCACTGAGTCATTCTTTTACTGTCAACTGTCAATCAATGAAAACCGGCCTTTACAAGTAGTTTGAGGTATATTTCAATTTAAGCTCGAGCTCCCTGTGAAACCAAAAGTGATTCATGATTGTTTTAATAATAGATATTGCAAAACCCAACCTATTACATGGACATTAACAGAATTTCCCAATAGTTTGTACATTTGACGAGAAGAAACATCAGATGGAAAGGTAAAATTTGTTGGAAAACACATCAAATTGGCAACCTCACGTGGTGTAAAAAACCTTAATTGTGATTCTTTCAAAAGTTGCTCATCTTCAGCTTGAAATGATGATTTGATGGAGATACCTTCATTCATTTGAAGGATAGAACCAGTAGCTTGATACATTCGACCGTATCCACTTGTAAAGCAACATGAATTATTAGATGAGGGGGGTGACGATGTCCATGACTTTGAGGTACTTCTTTAAAGTGTCCAATGGTACATCATAACATCCAGGTACATTTGGTTCAACAAAATGCTCAAGTTTGGCATCTTTTATCACCTTGAGTTTATCATCACAGGAAGAACAATTTATCGTCAGATCCACTGGATCAGTTATGATAGACGATTGATTAAGAATTTCTTCATTAGATTTATCCTTGTCCATCCATGCAGTCAAATAGTATCTACAACGTGAATTAGGTATTCCGAATTGGTTGGGTGAGAGGATAAATTGACTGACTCGATAGCCTTTGTTGGTTAAAACATCGATAACCATCGAACAAGCAGCTGATGTTTCAAATCCTTTAACATTTTCTAAAAAGAATTTCCTCGGTGGATTTTTCATCAAATTTAAAACATTACACATAAGATGAACCAAACAATCTGTACGATTATCATCAAGATCCTTTTTCAAACCAATTCTAGTAAAAGGTTGACAAGGTGGACTCATCGTCCATAAGTCAGCATTAATGACATCCATTTCATCTGGTGTGATGGAAGTTATGTTCCTTGAGATAATTTTTTTACCAGGTTTATTAAAAGAATGAACACTATTAGCAATAGGATTGATGTCATAAGCTATGACATTAGATTTTACAGAAATTCCTGCAGATAAAAAAGAATGATGTTTAAGGTAAGATTTGAGTCAACAATTGACAGTTGAATTAAATATGATTAAATTTCAAGATTAACATGATCAACTTACGATCAAGTGCATATGAAACACCACCGATACCACTGAAGAATTCAATAACTTTAAGAGAATCATTTTTAAATTTAGTACACGGACAAGGATTCATAATTTTGGTGAGAAAAAAAAAATTCACGTGGTTGAAAAAAAGGGACGGTTTAGTTATTACCAATTGTCGGTGTTCACTTAACACATGATCAACAAGAATATGGTGGATGTTCATAATTATCAAAGCTAAAATAAACGATTTGACTTTATATATGATTTATTATAGATTCAAAAGAAATCAAAAAGACAAATTCATTGACATTTGTTTACGACTAGAAGGTGAAAGGTTTATACCAATCAATTGGATTTGTTAACTTTTGACTGAAATTTTTTGTAAGGTCGAAGTCGATATTTACGTTTTTTGTACATTCTCATTGCAAACATACTAAAAACAGGGAAAAAAGCAACCATAGAAAATATTCTAACAAATGCAGCTGCCGAAAATGATATATTAGCTGGATTGGGTAAATCAATTGAATATTTGTGACTTTCATCATACAAAGGTATGACAATGAGAAGTAGAACACCAATTCGTAAGAACTCCAAAGGATACAGAATCATCCATGAAGTGTAAAATATCCATGTAAAGAATGTTTCTACATTAAATGTTCTCATCATATAATATGCATAGCGAATTATATCACTGATTGCCCAAATAATTAAGATATTATGAACTACCGGTCGATTGTGAATTGTGTCAAATGGTTCAATTAAGAAAAATATAACAAATAATCGGAATGAATATACTAGTGAAGGATATAATATATCACCAGTTGTAAATAAAAGCATTGGATGAATTACTTCAAGAATTTTGAGCAGCTGTAGAACTTTCATGACAGGAGCTAAAATTGGATACAATGAATCAGATTCTGATTGATCATTTGAATCAATTTTGATAAAACCCATCAGTAAAATTAATAATAAATAAGCAGCACCAACACATTGTAGTATATTGTAAAGGAATAAATACACTTTACGAAATTCTTCAGGTGTTAAAGAATGATTTTGTCGTCGTCGACCATAATTAGGTGAGTGATCTCGTCGATTGCAACCAATATTTCGAAATAAATTAGGTTGACGTTTCCAATCTTCTATATTAGGATCAAAGTAACCATCATTTTGTAAATTGTCTGATTGATTATATTCATTACTACTATCCTCACCATCTAAATCCATGTCCATTTTGTCAAAGTCAACCTTGAGACAAGGTGGTGGTTTACCAATTTGCAATCGTGGCCAAATTTGTGCTTCTTTTTTCTTCAAAACGAATGCAATGTCACGTTCAATAACTCGATAAGTTGAATCTTGTGGATTAATTTTATCAAAAAAATCTATATGAAAGAGGTACTGACACTGTCCTCTAGCACCATAGCCGCTACCAGAGAATGACAATTTATTTTCATTCAGTTCTACCAATGGATTTTCTGCTTTTTTCAAGTCAACACGTAAATTTAGAGTTGATTTAGTTTGTCCCCAGTATATAAATGGACTACACATGTGAAATGTCGATTTGTCAAGTAAATTAAATAAATCGAAGCTGTTGTTAGTCGAGTAATACAGAGAATGACTGAGAACACAAAATGGAGTAAACTCGAAATGGTTCAGATGGCGATATCTGTCGACCTCTCGATCAGCATCGACCTGATTTTCGTGTGAACTTTTCGTTCTTTTTGCTGACAAAACCGTAGTAAGTTTCAATTACTACCATTGCATTCATAATTGACAATAATTGATTCAACCACGAATAATTTATTCATTTTAAGTATAAATCTCTCACAAAAAAAAATCTAATTGTTCGTAATAGTTTTGACGAATTCATGGAAATGATTTGTTTGGAAATAATTTGTTTGCTCGAAGCAATAAGCAACTAATTTGTTGGTGATTAAAGATTTCTCATTCTTCATATAATCATATGTATTGATTATCTACGATCTTCAATAAATTTTGTGATCTTCAATTAAACTATGTGCGATGTAATTACTTGTTGACAAGTTAATGTGACACTCAAAAGGTTCATAAAAGAATTTGATCATTTTAAGGTCATCATAGTGTTATGGCCGAAGAATGTAGTTGTTTTCATTGTGACATCTCAACCAAAAAATCAGAGCCAAGTGAATTATTAAAACAAACTATACAGTAGATCATAGATTTAAAAGGTGACTTGATGAGTACTTTGAATATTGTAAGGTTCAATTGATTTTTCGAAATGTTATCAATTCGAATAATGGACAGATGTTGATTCAATCTAACATGGTGAAGATGTAGATGAAATACCAAAAAAAAAGTTCTAATGATCACATTGTTACTAAAAAATTAACTATTGTTCTTTGTTGCTTCTGCTACCATTTGACAATTCAATCACCATCAAAATCTTTATGAGATTTCAATTGTAACATCACATGAGTGGACCAAAGTTACCAAGATTAGAACACAATGATTTGTGTGATTTAAAGGTTAAATTCTTTGTCCGTATACATTTAAGAAAAAATTTCTTTTTTGATGCTTCCCGTAAGAACTGCTTGATAGAATTGTTTCAATAATCTTTCTGAATAAAAGGGCAAAAATGGTAAAAGTCCTTCCATAAATCCAATATGACCACCTCGATGAGTAATAACCATGACAGTATTTGGATTTTGTGAAATTTCATCAATAGGAAGTGAATGTAATGGAGCAAACATATCATCGGCAGCATTAATACATAATGTTGGTACACATATGTCACCAACTCTTTTACCATTAGAAGCTGTATTGTAATAATCTTCAGATGATTTAAATCCAAATGCTTTAACAGTGAAACGTTCATCAAAGTCACGAAGTGTTTTCGATGCAATAATATCATCATAGTTGATTCCTGGTATAGAACGAATCATTTCTTCATGTTCGGTTACCAGTGAAACTAGTGACTTGGCCAGATGTCGATTCAATGCCAAGTTGAAACCTTGAGATTCCATCGATTTAGCACCTTCTTGCAAATCGAAACAAACGGACACTAAAACAGCTGCATCAACAACAGCTTCATGGCCTTTTTCGATTAAATATCGACAAAGTAAAATACCACCAAGTGATATACCAGTGGCGATAATAGTTGATTTAGGATATTTACGTCTGATTGTTTCTAAAGCTAAAGCTAAATCATGATAATCCACAGCATTGTACAATTTAGGAGTTTTCAATTTCATTCCACCACGACCTCGATTGTTAAATGCAACTGCAGTGTATCCACAAGCTTGTGCATGTGGAATAAGTGATTTAATGTATTCTGTTTGACTGTCACCGGTAAGTCCAGGAATAAAAACAGCAATTGGTTTACCATTCAAATCTGCTTTGTCATTTGATGGTGAAGCAGTATGAATACAATTGACTGAACGATAATTCAAGTGGTTGGTAGTTCTACTTGACTCAATATACCAATCGAGAGACACTTGACCACCATCATGACAAGTTATGTACTGCCTGTAACAATGGTATGAGAAAAAAAGATAACATATAATCATGTTTAACAAAATTTAAATGAAATAAACTAAAAATAAACTTACCTTTCAAATTTGAGATTCGGTAGAGTATTACGAATAGCATTTGCCAAAGCAGTTTGAACATGTGTTCCAAAAGCCCAGCAAGTTGGCCAAAATTTTTCCTCTAAAACTGTACAATTCGATTTAATCAGATGTTCAAATTTAGATTGTTTACCAATGATGAGAGGTTTTTTAGCTACTTGGCTCAAATAGTATATGCTAAAGGTAATAATTGCCATGGCTGATACGAGAAAACGTGGATTAGAAGTGTAACAAAATACAGCTTGTTCAATTCCATCCACAAATGCTGCTGCCAATGGATATATTGATTCGGCTGAAGTAAGTAAAGGCAATAGAGTCGTCATGGTTGGCTCAAATGATTATTATTACTTGACAATAATAGTTATTTATTGCTGTTTGTGGATTTTCTTTTATATTCTATTGATAGGCAATTGGATAATTTAACTTTAAGGTTGATTCTTCAATAAGGCTGGATTAGATCACACAATCAAGCAGAATGTTTAGATGAATTTGAGATTCAATAGGCGAATAAAATGGTCACCAAGGGTTTCAAAATGTTTTGACTGACGATCAACGGGATGTAAATTGCAAAGTAAAGGACACAACAAACCTTTCTCTTTCCTGTATTGTGTTGGAATGGTTGGTAGAGACCTGAATAGTCGGTTACAATTCAATATTATCCAGCAGAAATCCGGACACCGGAAGTCAGCAAGGATAAGTCACTCGATAAAGCACTTGATTTTTCTGATCAGAATGAACTTGAATCAGACGGTTCACCAAATTGCAGTAATTAGAGAAATTATTTTATGAATATTTAATAACAACAGACCTGTAGACAAAAGATAAACATAATGATTAGTCAAATATGACCAGGAAATCACAAGGACAAACAATTCAACGGTAGCGTGAGTCAAATCTAAATAACATTGAGAGAAATCTAGGGTAATCAAATATCATAATTGTTTGATAAAAATACTATTTGATAATGAAAACCTACAATTGTGAGGGATAATGTGAAGAATTAAGAAGAAGAAGCTCAGTTGAAGCCAAAAGCTGAAACAAGGAAATTCGTATGAGAATGAATGTTCCTTCGTCAGATTTGGATTCTTCAACTATGGCATTGGAAGGAACAAAGAGAATAACTGGAACATTCACACGAATGTTTACAACCAAAGAGAGTTTGTGCAGAACCGGCTAAGAGAAAGATCTCGAAATGACCGATCGATTCAGCTTATTTGTATATACAGCTGTCAGCTTGCTTCAAAGCGTTGTGATCTGTTGGCCGATTGAAAGACAAAAATTACAATGATGTGATATTGAAAAAGACGAACAATAGTGACAATGTTTACCATAGTTTACATGGTGTTCAATTTATATGACAGGTAAAATAACAACAAGAGAAAAAGTTATCAGAATAGGTCAAGAATATACTCACTTTAGGTTACTTATTCATGCAATAGACGTACTTACATGGGAAAAAATGAATAATTGTGAAGACAAGAAGTTTTCTTGTATACTAATCCAAGTATTTGTATAGTTTATTTTTGGTATAAACTAACCTTCATGAGAATCAAATTGATCTGCAGTGTTAGTTGTAAGGTCAGACGAGAATCGGTAAAATCGAAACGAATCGAATCGACAGCGCCACTGCGGGCGGTAACTTCAAATCGATATGAAGTTCAAGGTCTAAGTTCAAATGGAACTTTGAATGTCTGCATTATGATTATTTTCCATTTACCATCGAAAATGCATTTGGATCAACTAAAAGATGTCTACAACACTTTGTTTCACACTTATAACTAACACTGACAAAAAGACATTTACAAGAAGCTGCTTCGACAACTTCAACTCACGCATGAAAGATTTTATTATTAACCTTGAAGTACTCAACTTGCTTTTTGAGCACGTTTGGATCCATTTGGTAAGTGGTGAAGAGAGAAAGAGGAAAAAAACCCTTACATAAAAAAACTTCACCAGATTTTTCTCTGAAAATTGTGAAAATACTTGTGCAAAGATAAATTTCAATGGGAAACACGAGTTTTCCGTCATCTAAGTGTCACTTGATCCAGATCAGTACATTTGTCGCACTCACTTTTCATTCGTGAACAGTATACCAGATACAGACACAGAGTGAGATTTGCCTTGTTTTTTTCTTGTTCAAAAGAAATTCAAAACATGCGCAAGTTTTTTTTTCATCCGATTTATCGATTGACATTTGATTGATTCGATGCTTTGAGACTTTTCGATTGACAGAAATGTCCATCCAATAGTTCTGTTGAACTAGAACATACAAAAATAGCCATTTCCACTACTGTGAAATTGTCTACTGGTGAAAACATTTGCCAATTCCAATTCCTAGGATAATAGAACAATAAAGTCAAGCAATTTTCATTTTCACATTGTAGCTTGGAACCTGATGAAAGAATTTTCTGGACAAAGACAAAAATAAACATGGTAAACATTGTACATGTACCATGTAAGAATATGAATGTAGGAATATGTTACTTTGAAGGGCACTTTACTGAATATTTGTGACTATAATCTTAGAAAAAGTATACAAGAAAAGTGAATGCAACTATAGCATGTATAGCCATGATGAAGAGTAGAACTAGGTATGAATATTTAACTGTAGTAGATGGATCAGAATTGACAACTGGTGTGAAGGATAAAAGTAAAACAAGACCTGACATAACTGCTCCAAGTATGACGAGGACATATTGAACACTTCTCAGGGAAACAATTGCCCAGATGATACTGAGTGGAACGTATACTGACAAAGAATATCCATAGGTACAAATTAATTCTAACAGAGAATAAGTAAATGTACATCCTCTAAACCAAAAGAATAACCAAAGAGCTATGGGAACGGCAATTGTGTAAGTGGATATGGTTGATGCTGCCAGGCCTAGTTTGGTGAAATCATAGTGCCAAGTTTCTCGATCACCAGAGGAAAAGTAATTTGCAATATTGCCACAAATAGCCATGGAGAATATTAATGTTACATTGATCCACAGGGGTCCATATAAATCAGGATTATTTTTGATGAATCGTTCTACGTAATTACCTTTACCATCAGAATTTGGTGTTGGAACTAAAGAATATAGAATTCTTTTTGTCACATCATCTGTTGTTACATCGAAATATTTGGCAAAAAAACTAAATTCCCAAAATGCAACATCAGTTGGTGGAATATTGCTGTTAGATGTATTACCATCATCACCAGTTACACCAACTGATTCAGTTAAATCTGGACTAGAAAGTAATAAATCATCATTAGAATTTGATCCTGCTAATCCATGATGAGGTGGTAATGTTCGAGATGTAGGAATTGACATTGATGCCGGTACAGAAAAATCTTGAAATTGCAATTCAGATGCTGCAGTATCTAATGAACCGAGATCAATTGTTGTTGATGAAACATTAGATGATCGTTGTTGAGAATAAAAAACATGACCAGCAGGATCTACATTAGACATTTTTAAATAGTATTATTGATAAATATTCAATTAAATTACTCCCGAAATGACGGGGTAAATTGAAACAAAGGTTGACGTGGATTATAAAGTATAGTGGCAAACAGCTGACATCCGAATAAAAAGATTCATTCGAATATAATTCACTCGGCGGAGCCAGCATCTCTGTACGCGCGATTCAGACCCTAATTTACCAGGTGATGGTGTAGTGTAATTCAATTTTTCACTGGGTAAATTGACTTGACTATTGATCATTTATCTAATTTACAATGTGTCTCTCTTTTTTCTTTCAAGTTGTATAACTTGGGTTAAAGTTATAACTGTTGATATAAGTGTATTTACAATTGCCAATTTACTGTTTCCGTGTGGTTGGTGAGTCGTAAGCAGTTTTTTCCTTAAACTAATCAAGGTAAGAGTCATTTTGACACAGTCACTTGACATGATTAACCTGACTGTCACCAATCTATACCATCCTAGTAGTAGCATCCTCACACCAGTTCGTCAACAAGGATATTACCGTTAACAGGCTTAGCTTATGTTACCATAGATATCACTCGTGGTGGTCACTTGACACACAAATTAGTTGACTTTGGTGATTTTGGTTCCCCAGTTGTTACTTGTTAAACAAACAAGCAGCAGCAGCAGAAGCTTTCTTCCCCTACACTTTTGTCCTCTTGTGTCTAAATTAAAAAGCAACAACCTACCTAGTTGTCACGAGAAACACACGCTGGTTCACAATCGACGTTTGCACTCTTTTCATCACCCTCCTCAAACAAGATCACTTTTTCACCTTTTGATTCTCACTGTTCACTCACAACTGTTGACATTTGTACAGTCAACATCCTTCTCATAGCATCTTGATAATAATCTGCCTTGAAGTGATCAAATCACTCATCTTTACTTGAATATACCATAAATAATTCTTACCTGATTACATCATGTTAAACACGTTCGAAGAAATGCTTCATCTGCTTGCTTGTAATCAACTGATCCTATCTCAACTTTCATCCGTTCAAGAACAGCCATTGGATTTAAGTTTACCTAAAAAATCATTGTCTACCAACGAATTTGACTTTTCAAACAACAACAACAACAACAACAATCAACCAATCGATGGTGATGATGATAATGATGATAATGATGATGTTGATGATGACGATGATGGACAAAATGATTCATCAACAACCTATTATCCACCACTTCACTCATCATTCTGTAGTCCAGTGTCATCTAAATCAAATTCTATCAACCATTTTATGCCAGCCAATGCATACAGACACTCAACTCCACCAATCGGATCAAATGATTCACCTTCTCTCACCGATTCAAGTTCAGATGACTCAAGTTCAATTCAATTTGCTTATCCTGCTAGTTTTACATGTACTTTACCCACTGGTAAACCATTGCTTTGGCACTTTTTGTATCATCTGTTAGAAGATAGTCGTTATGTTGATATTATCCTTTGGGTTGATCGTGCGTCGGGACATTTTCAGATAAAAAATCCTAACCTTTTGGCTCAGATCTGGGGTCATCGTAAGGCAAATCCTAACATGACTTATGAATGTCTCAGTCGATCACTTCGATCATATTATCAGAAAGGAATCATCACCAAAAAATCACGTCTTCAATATCAATTCAGTGACCAAGCATTGTGTACTCTGAAGAGAGAACCATTACTGGTCAGTCAACCATTGCCGGTTGGTTAACCTTTTAAACCAGTCAACAAGTAGAATGTTTCCCTATTGATTTGCATCCTTTAATTTTCTCACCGATTTACATTAAACTGTGATGAAACTCAATATCATGATTTAAATTGAAACATTTTACACTTAACAGTGATACAATAGTAATATTTTTCGTCAGTTGGCTTAGTCAACAGTTGACTGGTCAACTTCATACAAATAGATCCTCAGCATTGAATAAAAATATAATTATCAAATTGATTATTTCAATTCGTTTATCCAACGTTTATTTAAATCCCGTGTACATCAGTTTCAAGGTCAAAAATTATACGCAAATCATCGTTCAATTAAATCACAGAGTAGTTTCATGACACTGAATATTTGAAAGAGGAATAGGTAGGAAGATGGAGAGAGAAAAAAAAGAAGAGGAAGAGAAAGTATTTACTTCTCATAATTTGTCAACTCAAAAATTTACAATGAAAAAGATTTTTTTTTTCACAATTAATTGTCATTTGAAAATTCAGTTCAACCAGAGTAAGTGACTATCAGATCAATATCTTGGTTGCTGATATCTTGTTGATATTATCTAAAATGATTTTTGTTATTAAATGTAAATACTTTGTTCTTCCATACCAATTGATTATTAAATGATGATGATGATGAATTTCAAAAGAGTATTCAAGTCTGAACTGGTTGTTGAACGTTATTTTCCATTGTTCCTGGATTGCCGCTATTAGTAGTAGTATTAGTTGTTGTGTTATTTTCTTCCACATACAGCTCAACGTGGCACAATGGGCAGATATCTTGAACATACAGCCATTTTCTGAGACAAGCTCCATGAAAGTAATGCCTACATTTAGTTATCCGTGCAGATGATAATTCTTGGTAACATATCGCACAAACGTCATCAAAATCTCTCAATTGTTGCTCTGTTGCTTCGGGAAATGAATTGATTTTTTTAACAGCCGTTCGACGACGAATGAATTTTTTCCAACCTGTCGACATGAACCAAAGATTAAACAAATTGATTAATTGTTCAACAAGAGAAGAATATTTTCAACCTGGTAATTAAGTTAGAATGTATTTGATTGTGAAGTACAAGGATAGAATTGTTCTTACCTAGGGCTGCTTGAAGATAGATGTTAAAGTAAGCATGGACACACATCATTATAGCTCTAATTGTACCACCTGATTCGAAAAATAAAATCCAAGTTCCATTGAATAAAAGGAAAATTGCAAAGATAAATTCAATCGAGCTGCCAGTTGATTTAATAATGTAGACATAATCATCCAAAGGCTCCCAAACCGTCGTTCTATACGCATCAATCATGAATAGAACATATATCATCAGTGAAATCAAAACCTGTAGGAAAGAACAAATAAAATGTTGACATTAAAAAAGATTCAAGGTGAAAAAAATGTAAAAGAAAAATTACCTTGATTATAATTTCAATGCTGAAGGCTGACACAGCTAATAACCATGTACTGACTTTTTCTTGGAACCAAATATAATGTAAGAACCATGATGGGAATGAGATCAGGAAGAAACATATTGTGAGAGCCCTAACGTGCTTTTGAATGGACATGTTACGTGAAGCACTAAGAGAATTAAGCAATGGATTGACCATGTTATGTATAAAGTGCAAGATTGCCGTGGAAAGAAGACACAAATTTCTGTACAATCGAATAAAACGTTTTTCTGGCTCCATACCAGTGATACCAGTTTGAAGGGACAAAATAAGGAAGAGAACAGCAGAAACTGTTCCAATACTTCCATCTTCTGAATGATCGATTGCCAAAAACCATCGAAGTAGGCAGCCTAGTTGATGTGAAATTGACGAAATGACTGATGTCATACCTAAAATTGCTACCATAGTTTCACATCCTCTCACGATGAGTGATTTGAATGCTTCATTTGCTGCAGTGGCATTAAAATTAATTTGAATTATTCCGCTATCATTATATATTTGTGATGTAGAGTCAGCCAACATCATAACAGCTTGTTCAGTCAGTCGAGTCAACCAAAATACCCGGAGAACCTGTGTTTCAGTCAAAACAAACCAAGTCTATTAGTATAACACATTTGTTTATATTAATTTAAACTCACCTGTGGCACATGTAGACGCGTCCATTGGTGTTCAAGTAAATTGTAAAGCCCAAAATGTTGGGCTATTGTTCTACACCACAAGACATCGCTGGTTATGGTGAAAATTATGTGCTTGGATGCACATAGTACATTGATAAATAAATAAGTAAAAGGCCAGTGAGATACTCGGACTGTAATCTAAGGCTAATAATCGAATTTCACTATAAAGAGATTCACTGTGACACGATATACTGACTTCCAATTAAATATCCGATCCACTGGTTGATCGATGATGGCAGACTCGATGGCAAAAGGCTGATAATGGTGGAGGAAATGAATAGAGCTCCTGCTATCCTACGAGGAGCCGAATGAGGTATGAATTCTATTGAAGATAGAACATAACAAAATGTCAATGATAGACCAATTTGAATTATGTAATTTGAAGCAAGTCGGATCCAAGTGATTAAATCAAATGGTTGAAGTAATTGAGGTGTCGTAAGCGATTCTTCCACAAAGCCAACAATATAACGAACATATGTTTCATTACAGTAAGATGAATAAAACGCTAATCCTACCAATCCTAACCAAGTATAGAACGTAAATAAAGATTTCGTTGGTAACAAAAAGATACATGCTGAAGATAGCATTAAAAGTGTATAGACGATTAATGATACTAGTAGATTGAGAAAAGGAGCGTTTATAATATAATCATATGTTGTCTCATCGATGGTTTGATTTAAATTATAAGAAATATTTGATTGGCTTGATGAGATATGGAAAAAATTATTTGAAGAATCATAAACAGATGATTCAGATGATTGCGAACTTGGTGGAAATGACAAATGATCAATACTAGAGTCGGCATTTTCATCGAGTAAAGGAAGAAAAGGTATTTTACCAAATTTCCACATCAATATTTGGTCGAGAATGAAAAATGGTGGAACTCTCAGTACCACATCAAAAATAGATATTAATTTGTCCGTAAGGCCCATTGCTAATTCAGTTGGATGGTCTGTGGCCAAGCAAAGAACTGCAACAAGCAGCTTACCAGATTCACACAGAGAAATCGCAATGTAAATCTCCTTGCTCTTGGATCATCTGACTGATGATGAACGCTTCGCCCCCCCTAGCGAATTCCAGTCTAATCACCTGGCGGAGCTAGTATCTCAATAGGCGCGATTTAATTGATCAATTGATCAAATGGAAATTAACTTTAAATTGTAATTGTCAATTGTGAAGAGTGAAAATCAATGGGAAAAAATATTCTACACTGGCTAAAATTTGAATTTTTATCTCATCGCCGGTGGCATGGCAAAGAAAGATATTATTGTGAAATTATTTCACCTCTTGTTTCGGTTTACTGAGGATATGGAATTTCACGTGGTTCATTCAGTCGAATGACAACTAATTATATAAGAGCACCAATGATTGTTGTTGACTAACCAACCTTTGAACTGATCAAAAAAATCACCTGGACTCAAAACTGTTATCAACACCAAGGTATAACATAGTATACTTTTCTTTTCATTAAGTCAACAGCTTATTCTACTATCATCTTTACATATTGTTGATTTAAATAATAATTGATTTATATCCTTTTTTTGGATCTAACTCATTAACATTCTATTCACCTGAAGATAAACTATCGACTATTTCGTCCTTCGTTAGGTCAATTAACCATCATTTCAATTGTAAACTGTCAATTAAGATGCTTCTTCATTACTGGATCGTCCAAAATAGCGTCAAATTCACACTCTGTTGAAAATTGATGTAATCTGTGAAGGTATTTTGTTCTTCAATGTGCTACAGTTGATAGATTAGTAAGTTTTGAATTAACAAGTCAATCAACAGTCGAATAAAATGAGAAGTGACTGTACAATCGATTAAATGATCAATTATGACTTTATTGTAATTTGCTGACATGATATTGAATTGCTGTTAAATCTAGATATTGACAAATGAAAATATAAAGTAATGAGGGTCGTCAGTTCTAAGAAAAAAGAAGAAGAAATATTGGGAGGATCGTCGACAATAATAACAATTTCATTCCTAGATGGGTTAGCATTGCTCATTCATGACTTGCTGAAACCATTCGCGACTTCAACTTCTTTATTTCTGTACGACTCAATGAATTTATGTTCCTGAATCAATGAAAATACATCATGGTCAGTATGAAATCAATTTAGTTTCAATATGGCAACTTACCAGAAGGCTTGATACTTTGGCCGTTCCCTAACTGTCTTATTTAAACTGTTAATCAAGGTAGAATCAAAATGATTAGTTGAAGAATATAAATCAAAAGTCTTCATGTAAACTCACCATATTTTACAAAAATCACAAAAATCCGGGGAAAATTTGTCAGGATCAGGTGAGGTGCAGGGTAGTCAACGATGAAAGTCATAGTTGAAAGTCGCATGTACATTGAGGGTATGGAAAGGACCCTTTGGACATTTCGACCAGAGTTAGACCAAGACTCCAAACATCAGCTCGAATATCGTAGGTGTGGCTGTGGTCTTGAGGCTCTATCCTTTCAGGCTGTGAAGAATTGTTAAGTTAACATGGTAAAAATATTCATTGGACAATTAAATCAACTTACAGCGAGATATGCGGTGCATCCGGCCGTTTTGGTCCTGGCTTTGGAATCAACCAGTCGTCCCACTTATTCCAAAATCACATAGTTTATTTCACCTTTGTCATTAATGAGGATATTCGAGGGCTTGATATCACGATGCATGACATTCTTGTATGTTTTGAGGTAATTCAATGCTTCGACAGTCTGCAAGTGTGATAGATTAAGTGATTAGAAAAGAATTTCATCATTGAAATTCGAGTAACTTACAGCAACAGCGACTTTGCCGATAATATCCTCAGGAAGCGGCCTCTTCAATCGTTTGAGTATTTTATCAAAACAGGAAGACATTAGTTCCATGAAGACCCAAACTTCATTGTTCATTATTAAACATCCATAACATTCGACAATTCTTGGATGTGAGGCGTTGAGTAAGACATCCAGATCTCTCGAAATGGGGTTGGAATCTTCCTCGTTATTGCTTATTCTCATTTGCTGTAAATTTGAGCATGACAGTTAATAAAATTGTTTCATTACAGACAAATAAAGGCGTGTCATCAAATTCTACCAAATTGTTCGATGTGAGCTAAAATGTCTAATGAAAACTTACTTTAACTGCGAACTGAGTGTTTGTTGGTATATGCTTCATCATTTCAACATGGCCACAAGATCCAGCGCCGAGTTCTTCGATCTTTTCAAAATCATCCTCCGTCACCCTGATTCTCTATAAAATTAAATTGATATAGTATAAAAGGGTGAGTAAAGGATCTTATGAGTAAGTAATGTATCAATAATCTTACTTTTCTATTGATGAGGAGAGTATTTTTGACATCTTGCAAATTTGCAACGGCATTAATGGATTCACTTCTAAATGGATTTGCTTCTGACCTACCAGAGGGATTTTGAAAACCACCAGAGGGATTATGAAAATTACCAAATGGACCTGGTCTTCTTGGAGAACCTGGCATTGAACCTGTTGGCATCAAATTCTTGGGTCTGGGTCGAGGAGACAAACAATGATTGTTGATAATATCGTGGGCTGCAGTTGCTCTCAATAAGTTTTCACCATTGGCAGGTGACATTTCAGTATTAGAGGGAGATTCAGGTGAAGCAAAGAAAAATTGATTTAATTTATGACCCAGGCTGCCTTTTCCAAGTGAAAGTCTTCCTGTCATGAATGATCGAGCAAATGATGAGGAAAATTCACTTCGAGGTGTAGTTTGCTGGTGTTGTTGTTGTTGTTGTTGCTGCTGCACCTGACGTTGTTGTTGTTGTTGATGTTGATGTTGTTGCTGCTGTGTCCTGTTATCGAAGGGTGGAAGATGATTCAGCGCAGGCACTTGGGATAAACTTGCAGGTGATACGGGACTAGGGGTTAAATTAAAACTTGGAGCTGAAATGCTACTACTAGTGCTGCTTGCTGAATTAAGAGACAAATTAGCAAATGTATCACAGGGTGAATGTGAATTGCTGGCAGTGGATGGGTTGTTGTTGATAGAGGTATTGCTCGCAGTTAATGGCTGCTGTTGACTGCCACCCTCTCGACTTGATTCACGTGACATGTCAGACCTTCTATTGCGAAGTTCAGCAGTCAGCTGTGTATACCTTTGTTGAAAAGATGCCCAAGTTGTCATGACGAGATTTGGCAATTGTCAATTGATCGTCTAGAATTAAATATAGAATCTGTTCATCAACCGGCTTCAATTAATAGGCCGATAAAAGGATTCAATTGTTATTATCTAATCAACTAAATATTGATAACATCGACTGATTAAGGCCGATAATAATATTCAATCCAATGTTGAATGGCTGAATTTATAGCCATGAACGCCAACGATCAGAGCGACACGACACGCAATTTTTATTCATTGAAGAATATGTTCAAAGATGGCTCTTGAATTTTTCGACCAAACTACAGCTGGTACAGGTTAGGTAATGGAGATGGATTATGGGGAAAAAAAAGAAGAGTGGTAGAGTTGAAGGTTTGTCATTCACTCAATAGGTTTCGCTACTGAAAGACGCCAAATCATTATATATCAAGTAACTTGGCTTCTTGGCTTCAGTCAAGTGGTTTGAGGCATTTACCAGTGGCAACATCTGATGAATAGGAAACTTCCTGTTCTATGACTTTCCCCCTTAGTTCATCCCTATGACCAGCTGGTTTACCTTTGCTAGCGCTATCTGTATGAGGCAAGACAATAAAGCAATAGCCAGCTTTACCATTCTGGTTTATTTATGGTTATTTCATGTTCCTCTGTACCAAATTTGTCACCAATTGACTGACTGATCTGTAGTTGGAACGAAAAATTGTAACACCTTCAAATTATCTCTTTATTTATCATCAGTGAACCATCCTGCATGTCCATCATACATATCGTTCAGTCTAACAGCATCAATGATGGAGGATATAACTAGGATGGAGAGGAAAATTAAATTGGCTCAACTCAATGAACACATCAGTTGTAAAATCTGTGAAGGATATTTAATAGATGCTACAACTGTAACTGAATGTCTCCATACATGTAAGTTATATTATTGTTAATTTTTTTAATAACACAATTTATCCATAATATTAAATTAACTAATTGTTTTGTTTTCTTGTCACCTCAATTAGTTTGCAAAAGTTGTCTTGTTAAACATCTTCAAGAGAAGAAAACCTGTCCAACGTGTAATTTATTGATACACCAAAGTCATCCCCTTAATTATATAAGTTATGATCGTACAATGCAAGATATTGTGTACAAATTAATTCCCAATTTGCAATCAAGTGAGTAATATGTCATCTTTTTCACTGTTTATTTCAACTTATGTCTTGTATTTTCTTATACTGATTGAAAATAATTTTCCCCTTTTAGATGAAATTAAAAATGAAAAGGAGTTTTACCGTAAACGTGGTTTACCTTATCCCAAAGCCAATACCGTCCAAAGTAAAGACAAAGACAGCAATGGTCTAAGTGCAGTCATAGGAAGTAAATCATCTGATTCATCAACATTAAGATCCAGTAATGGTAAAAACAATTCTTCAGCCAATGGACAATCCAACGGCATTAATAATATTGTCAATGATGAAGATAAAGACTATCATCGATCAGATGAACAAGTAAATGTAGTCATTGAAAGTCAACCTGGTTGTTCATTAAAACCTGTGAAGAAAAAATTCATTCGATGTTCAGCCAATACAACAGTGACGCACTTGAAAAAATTTATTGCCAAAAAATTGTATAATAATATTGAAAAGCACAAAGATGTAAGTTAAAATAATTTATTTTTTTTTACAAATTAATTGGTAAACTAATTTTGTTTGCTTGTTCGTTTATCATTTTACAGATTGACATTTTGTGCGATGACCAATTGTTAGGCAAAGACCATACGCTCAAATTTGTCTTTGTTACTCGTTGGCGATTTAAACAACCTCCGCTTAAATTAACCTACAGACCAAGAATCAATTTTGATTAATTGATTTGAACAACTTTCAAAATGTTCCTTTTATATGGTTTACACGTCTTTCATCAATCGAATCTTTGCCTTTACCTCACTATCTCTATTTCTCTTTTCATCTTGAACATTGGTAACGATTGATACTAATTTATAATTCAATCAAATTGACTCATCAACTTCAATTGATAACAATTTTCAAATTTTGAAAAGTGATCTCAGTCACAAGGAACGACAGGCATTAAGGCTAAATTGACTGTACAGTAATTAACCCAGAGTAGAATTTAGTATTACAATTTGTATAGACTTGCACTTTATTGTAAAGTACATAGGCGATCATCACCAATCTACTGATCAATAAACGACAGATTATTACCTTGTCTAACTTTGTATTTTGCATTGCAGTCATATTTGGAAACATGTCACAATATTACGATAAACAAGTTCTAATTGTAAAGGTCGTCACTACCTAAGTGATTTAGTGGTGATTGAGTGACTTTATTCAAGGACAACCGGTTTGTCGACGTCATTTTCTGGACAAACATGTTGAAGCATATGAACATTTTGGTTGATTTGATACTCTATCACTCGAAAAATGAATAAGAAAGGGTAACATAGAATTTATCAGATGTCAACTCGATTTGAACTTGATTTTATCCAGTTCAGATCAAGAGTCATTTGATCAATTTTTTTAATTGCTTTGCAAATTTTCATGAAAGAAAAGAACTTGACATAATTTTGCTGTACCTTTACTGATTTGTTGATTGCCCTTAGAGCCATGGTGTCTTTGAACTGAATATAACCTGAGAAAGAATTGAAATAAGAAATTTGTTCCTTGTTCGTCAGTTGGCCTGATGAGAAAGTGCAGAAAATGAATATGTGCGCCTGCGAAAAGTCCAAAGATCAATCTACGAATGAAAATCACGAAAAAATATTAGAAAGTAAGTTCAACACTTTTATCAAAAATTCTAAACAGCCTAACATTCTTGCCCAAATAAACAAGATCTATTCTCAAGACCATTTGTGGGACCAAGGAAAGAAAGAAAAATACCTCAATGAACTCGCCATTGTTCAGATCGAGTGATAATTCTTCTTAAAAGACACCTTGAAACGTAACTCATTAGTGGAAGTGAAAGAACAATTACGATGAAGTAAGGACACTTTTCACTTGGACTCATCGAGTTTGATCGTCAACAATTTTCAATTTATGATGCACAATTAATGTTAACTCACTGATATTACTTTCAACCTAATCCACTTGTTCAATTTTTTTGTTTCTTCAATCGATAAAATTGATGATTTATTATTTAGAGAATTGATCTTTAACCTGAATAAAAACTTGGTGACAAATCCGTCAGAACTTCTTCACTCCCTTGAGAGACAAAGAGTGAAATAAACGATCGATTTATAATGATTCTCTCTTCAAATTTAATATCAACAGTGATGTTAATTGCATTTTCTAGTCTTTCCATGATAGGTTCAGTCAAGTTGACAATTACTTTGTCATCATTCCATCCAAGAGAAAAATAATGTCGATATTCATATGGTTCAACGTGAAAAGAAGTTTGTAAGAACCCACGATCAGTTTTGTCAGTTTGAAAAACAGTAACATTGGTGAAATTTGTTTGTTGTGTTGAAGGTTCAATCGAGATTCCAAAGTAACTGATGCTGTGGGGAGTATAAATGTAATTCAAGACATATGGAAAAGCTTCAATACCATCATTAAAGCATCCAATGACGAATGGATCAATTGAACATTGAGGTATGCTTCTGTTGTTGGAGAAAAGTCATGTTAGTTCTAATTATTTGTGCATTAAACTTACATTAAACTTACACAGGACTTCGGTGGAATCCTTCTGGACACGAGATGGGTAAACATTTAAATCCTGGTACTAAATTGACACAAATATTGTCAGGACCACATTGATCTAATCCAATAGCACATTCATTTATATCGTAGCATGAATTTTCTATCAATTCAAAACCGTCGGGACAAGTACATTGACCATTCTTCATGATTCCACGACAAGAAGTACATTCTTGTGATTTTTGATTGAATTCCATACCTGGTGGACATACACATTCATATGATCCCCAAGTATTTCTTTTAGAACCAAGTGAACACAAACACTCATAAGAACCATGTAAATTGACACATTTAAAATCAGCTTTACATGGACTTGGATCGAAAAGACACTCATCAATATCTACACATTGATCATCTGTTGGATTTCTATCGTAACCTTGAGTACACTTGCATTCATATGATCCTACTGTGTTGACGCATTTTTCATATTCAGAGCAATTAAAACTTCCATTTTGACACTCATCGATGTCTTCACATATAACATTTCCATCAGAATCATATTCACCAGAAGTGTGACCAGGTGGACATACTTCGATACAACTGTAAGAACCTTCTTCATTAGTACAAATTTCATTGGAAGCACATGGATCATTTGTACATTCATCGATGTCAACACAAAGTTCATGATTTTCATCCTCCCATGTGTACATGTAGCCATCAGGACATGATGGTTCATCGAATGCTTTACAAGTCATCAGAATAAAAGAGACAATTAAAAAAGCACGGAGTGATTCAAGCGAATTCATCTTGAGACGTAAACAGTCCAACTTCAACTGAGGATAAATAATGTTGATTATATTCATTTTCATTATAATCAGTCAATTTTTCCACTCTGAGCTCGACTTTGAGTTGCTTACTCGAAAACTAATATTGAAAAGTAGATGAACATATATATCAGACTTGGAATTGATGATATTCAAACGGTAAGATGAATCAACTTCTTACACTCAAAATCTGTTGAGTCATGAAAGCTATTTTCAGTATTCATCGGTTCACTACTGATCAGTGAACGACAGATTATTACCTTGTCTAACTTTGTATTTTGCATTGCAGTCATATTTGAACATGGCACAATATTACGATAAACAAGTTCTAATTGTAATGGTCGTCACTACCTAAGTGATTTATTGGTGATTAAGTAACTTTATTCAAGGACAACTTGTTCGTTTGGTCAAACATCATCATATGGGGTTGAATCATATAAACATTATGATTGAACTGATACTTTATCACTCGGGAAATGAATTAAAAGAGGTAACATAAAATTGATCAGATGTTAACTCGATTTTATCCAGTTCAGATTTACAGTCGTTCGATCACATTTTTTTTAATTGCATTGCATTCTTTAAAAGCAAATAAGAAGGAAAAGAACTTTACATAATTTGGTTGTACCTTCACTGAGTCTTTGTTGAGGATTTGCTTGCATTCATCATCAGTGTAAGCATATTACTGAAAGGAGCTTCGATCAAGACAAATGTTACAGTTGAAAAGAATATTGTGATTAAATAGAAGGGAACTGCGAATGCGACAACCAGTTGAGTTCCCGAGGAAAAAGTGAAACCCATCAATGTGACAAGCAAACTTCCGACAATTGGATGAAGTAGAACAAATGACAATTGCATCCTGCACATGACTGCCCAAAAATATGCAAAGTTAGTTCCTGGAAGATACTTTGTCCATAGTAACTTGTCAAGATGCAATACGAAGTAAATGTGCATACAATTAAATGAAGATGTGACAATTTGGTAAATAATCGATTGCATTCCAAAAGCTGAATCAGAGAGATTGAAACCATATTCTGGTTTGATCATCGTAATTAATACTCTGATAACATAGGAAAGTGCAAGATAGAATCCACATTTGATAAATGACTGGTTGTTGACTTCTTCTCGACGCATCTTCAATCCTAAGAACATTCCAAACAAGTATGGAATTATATGAACTGTTGTTTTGAAAGCAATGTTTAGTAATACATAAGCTTTTTCCTCTATTATTTCTACGAAATTTTCATCAAATGCTTGATAGAATAATCCTCGAAGACGTGAAAAGAAGAAGTAAGATGGTACTGTAGCTACTAAGATGACCAGAGCGAAGATTTTGCGTTCTAATCGAATAGAGTTGTTTTTTATCAACATCACCATCAATGGAAAAGATAGGATGTACAATTGCATGTCCACAGAAGATGTCCAAATAGTTATGTGACACATGTTGGGAACTTTCACCCAGTTAGATAATAGAAAGACGTCGTAGAATGCATTTTCGAAACAATTACCAGACATCTTGGCAGCCGAAAGTCTCATGATTGGTCCACCAATATTCAGATCGGGAAGAAGAATCAAGAAAAGAGAAGAAAAGACAATCATAGGAACAAGTCTTGCAAACTTGACGAATACATAGAGAGGAAAAGAAATTGTTCTGCTTTTCATATGTGGATACCAACTGTAAACGGTGAGGGCGGAAGTAAAGGCAATGATGAAAGCATAGTGATGAGGATATAGGTAATCGAAATAATTGTCTGAAAGAAAGTACAGTATTGCTGATGCTCCACCTTGAAGGTTATGACGGGTATAGTGGTGCATGCCGATCATGAAATGACCAAGAGCTGCACCCAGTGAGAAACCTTGTTTCCACAGAGAGAACAGTTCTAAAGAACCTTCTCGTGGTCTGCTGATCAACTTGTTGAAATTGTCTTTCATGTTGAAACAAGCGATGACACTGTTGTTTTTTGTCTCGAGGAGGGTTGCCATCAAGTTGGTGACGATTACTGTACAAATGAGAATCTTTGCCACGAGCTTGGTCCAGTAGTAGCTTGATGATTCATTGGAATAAGGCAGTTCCAGTGTTAGTTTGATTGGTTTGGACATGTTGATCAATAACTCAGTCTCCAAAGCACTTTGGACATCTTTAGGTCCACATGTCGAAGGAAGACAGATGCCTCTTAACAAGGGAACAGTCGAGTGTCCGGCCCATCTTTTGTGTTTTCTGGTATACCTCGAAGGAAGGTTGGCATTTTTGTACCAATTGGCGGCATCAACGTTATATTTTCGAGGGTAAATGACTTTTATCAAATAGAAATACCCAGTATAGTTGTCGTTGCTTATCGACTCACACAGAGTATAGTCACCCAGACTTTCTGGTGTTCTACTCTCTTCACCTGTTCTTGCACTAGAGAAAGAGTTCAACATGTCCATCGAATCCGCACTCTTTTCAATTAGTCCAGTTGCGAACAGTTTTAAATGTTCTTTGCACTTGTCACTTGCATTGAAGTCTTTTTGTTTAACTAGTTGATTGATTGTTCGAATAACAGGAATTCTTAGAGGAAAACCGAATGCATCGAGTTTGTCGACGAGTTGAGTCCAAGCATCTTGTGATGTTTGAACAAACGGACAAGTTAAAAGTAAAACAATCACAAGTGGGTAACACAGCATTTTTTTGTAAGTCTTGCTTCTTCATGAGCAACAAATTGAAAGTGAGTGAAAAAATATAAAGATCAGTCTTATAAAAAAATAATTGGTTCATGTGTGTCCTTGAATGACCCTACGGGATTGCGAAATTCTTTACTAGGTTAGTCTGAAACATTGTAAGAAATAACATCATCTCCGAATTCTCAAACTGGTTTGATTGCGCTTTTTGTGCAATGCGATTAATCACTGATGAGGGGCGAGATGTATTACATTAAAGATTGTACGCCAGAAACGTCGTTCTAATCATCTTCCTCTCCTACGATACAGGTTTTTTGTTGTTGTTTTGCTCTCATCGACGCAAGTAGCGATGTTTGTGTATTATAAATACCTGTGTCTGTGTACTAGGGATTCACGCTCCAGGCTATTCGCTCACCCCTGTTTATCAGATATTGAGTAACTTGGAATTTTTTTTTCTGCATCTTATATTTGCCGAATTCTTAATCCTTTTTTTTCAAATTAAATCAAGTTTCTTTACCGATGGTATTCAGGACTTTTTCTACTTTTACCAATACATGTGATCTTCAATTCAACGACAAGGTCGGTGATTCACTTGATCCTCATTCGATTCGACCTTGGTTAAGTCGTCACTTACACTTCCAGACAGGAATTTGTATACCTTTTCGATGCTATTGAAATGAATTTCTCTGAAAAGGAACCATTTGACCTGAAATTCGGTAGACGAGTATGAAGTGACAACTTCAGGTGTCATCACTAGTTAAATTAGTATATTTGTATGTTCATTTGTGAAACAAGTGTATTCATGTCTATCGGTCAGTTTAACTGAGTTTTATTTTAATCAAGTGACGGATTATAGTCACCCAGACACTAGAGAAAGAGTTCAACATGTCCATCGAATCTTCACTCTTTTCAACCAGTCCAGTTGCGAACAGTTTTAAATGTTCTTTGCACTTGTCACTTGCATTGAAGTCTTTTTGTTTAACTGGTTGATTGATTGTTCGAATAACAGGAAGTCTTAGAGGAAAACCAAACACATAGAGTTTTTCGATGAATCGAGGAAAGACATCTTGTGATGCTTGAACAAACGGACAAGTTAAAAGTAAAACAGTCACAAGTCTGTAACACAGCATTTCTTCTTCATGAGCAACAAATTCAAAGCGAGTAAAAAAATATTTAGATCAGTCTTAAAAATAACCGGTTCATGTGTGTCCTTGACTGAAAAATGTTCGGTTATGCTCACAAGATTATATCGAAATCTCGTATGATGACAAAATTCATCCTTCCTTCTAACACTACCCAACCCTTCGTATTACGTCCTTGACGTGACTAAAGTCACCTAACACGAATTCGAGTAATAAAGTCACGCTAATTGATGCAGGTTTTTGTTCTTTTTTTTCATCTCGAACTAAGGACATTTAATGCGCTCGCAGCGACCCATCAGTAATAGAACTTCAATCTCTGGTTGTCAACCATTGTGTTCTTTCCACATTCAATAGAAATTAAGAAAGTCTACACGTGTGATATCAGGAAAATAATTTCGCATTTTGAACAATATTTCTGCTTGTTGCAATCAGCGTTGATAACTATCTTCATATCAATATATGGTGGTAATCTCGAACTCAAAAAACAAGGTCGGTGATTCACTTGATTTGAAGTATTCACTTACAACTATGGAGAGGAATTGATAAATCTTAATTGATATGAAGATGAAACGGTTTGAGCGTAAATTTAATTTAAAACAACTCAATTAATGTCACAATATGAGTTATGCCTCAAATTTCGATGAGTGAAAAGAACAAAATAAATGATTATCACATTGATGAAAAAAAGTGAGGATTTTATCCTAAATTGACAGTTAATTTCAAACTTCCAAAGTGATCACAAAAAACAACAGGCAGCGAGGGCGAATCCAATAGACAGTGTATAATTTAGCATAAAAATGAATTCAAGACAATGTTTCACTCTTTACATCATATCGATATTTTGAAACATTTCACTATTTCTATTAGTGTGAAAAAGGGAAGAATTGTGAATAAATTGATGGCATAAAGTTTAAAAGCAACCACAGCCCAGATGATTCAGTGGCGACAGGGCGACTTTACTCAAGGAGAGCCAGATTTGATGTCCTTGTATCGATATGAAGATGTTGAGCATTTGAATTAATTCAGCACTTGAGTTTAGAGTTAATTTGTTGAAGTAAATATTGACTGTTGAGATGTTTACTGCTTTTTCACTTTTGGACACGATTGAAAGAGATGCTGATTGACAGCAACTGCGGTAGAACTTGAGGTTCGTTTTTTTTACATTTCTTGCATTTCAGGGAGATAAGGAAAAGAATATGTCGTCCAGGTCATGATAGATTGAAATCGAATAATCAAGAAGCTATGATTGAGCTACTTCTAAGACTAAACTTCTTCTCACTGAGTTTTTGTTGGGGATTTCTTCGCATTCATCAGCAGTGCGAGTAAATTGCTGAAAGGAGCCTCAATTATAACAAATGTTACAGTTGACAATGAGATGGTGATCAAGTAGAAAGGAAGTATCAGCAAAACCACCAGTTGAGTTCCAGAGGAAAAAGTCAATCTCATCAATGTGACCAGGTAACTGGCGACAAAAGGATGCATCAGAACGAAGGACAATTGCATCCTGCACATTACTGTGCATGCATAGGTGAAATTAGTACCAGGATAGAACTTGGTCCAGAATAGTCTGTCGAGATGCAAAACGAAGTAGATTTGCATGAAATGAAATGACGATGTGGCGATTTGGTACATTATTGAATGAATTCCGAAAGCGAAATCGGAGAGATCGAAACCATTGCCAGGGTGGATCATCGCAATCAAGGCTCTGGTTACGAAGGACAAGACCAAATAAAAACCACATCGAATGAAGGATTGATTGTTGACTTCTCTACGAAGTTTAAGACCTAAGAACATCCCAAAAAAGAATGGAATGAAGTGAACCTGCGTTCTGAGGGCAGTTTTCATATAGTCAGAACAATTTCCCAATGCAAATTCGTATATGTGATCATTGTAAGTGACTCCTTGATAGAAATATTCGCGACGAGGAAAAAAATAAAAATAAGATGGAACTGCAGCTGCCAAGATGACCAGAGAGAAGAGTTTACGTTCCAATCGAAGGGAATCGTTTCGAATCAACAGAACCATCAGTGGGTAGCTCAAGATGTACAATTGCATGTCCACAGAAGATGCCCATATAACTATGTTACAAGTGCTCAAGAAACTAACCCAATTGGTCATGAAGAAGACATCGTAAATACCATTTTCGAAACAATTACCAGACATGTTGGCGGCAGACAACTTGGTTATTGGTCCTCCGATATTCAGATCAGGTAACAAGATCAAGAGGAGAGTTGAAAAAGCAATCATAGGAACAAGTCTCGCGAACTTGACAAAAACATAGAGAGGAAAGGAAATCTTTCTGCTCCTTATAATGGGATACCAGCTGTACACACTGAGAGCGGATGTTAAGATGATGATGAACGCATAATGGTGAGGATACAAGTAATCGAAATAGTTTTCTGCGAGGAAGGAAACTGCAGCTGAAGCACCACCTTGAAGATACTCGCGAGTGATGGGATGAACACCGATCATGAAATGGATGAAAGATGCACCCAGTGCGAACACTGTCTTCCATACGGAGAACAATTCTAAAGACCCTTCTCGTGGTCTGCTGATCAACTTGCTAAAATTATCTTGCATGTTGAAGCAAGCGATGACATTGTTGTTTCTCATGTTGAAAATAGTCGAGATCAAGTTGGTAGCGATGACTACAGAAACTAGGATCTTGGCCATGAGCTTGGTCCAGTAGTAGCTTGATGATTCATTGGAATAAGGCAGTTCCAGTTTCAATTGTGTCGGTTTGGACATGTTGGTCAAAAACTCGGTTTTCAGAGCATTTTGAACATCTTCAGGACCACATGAAGAAGGAAGACAGATACCTCTAATCAGTGGAACGGCCGTGTGTCCAGCCCATCTCATGTGTTTCCTGGTATACCTTGAAGGAAGGCTGGTGATTTTGTACCAATTGACAGCATTTACTTTGAATTTTCGAGGGTAAATGACTTTGACCAGATAGAAAGATCCTGTATAGTTGTCATTGGCAATCGACTCACACAAAGCATAATCGCCAAAACTTTCTGGCGCTCTGTTCTCTTCACCTGGTTCCACACCAGAGAAAGAGCTCAACATGGTCATCGAATCTTCACTCTTTTCAACCAGTCCAGTTGCGAACAGTTTTAAATGTTCTTTGCACTTGTCACTTGCATTGAAGTCTTTTTGTTTAACTAGTTGATTGATTGTTCGAATAACAGGAAGTCTTAGAGGAAAACCGAATACATCGAGTTTGTCGACGAGTTGAGTCCAAGCATCTTGTGATGTCCCGACAAATGGACAAGTCAAGATTAAAATACTCACAAGTTTGTACCACAGCATCTTCCGCTATGATTACAAGAGAATAACGGAATCTAAAGTGAGCTTAAAATTAAGAATTCAACCATGAATTACATGACGGTTCAAATTTGTCCTTGACTGACCATACGTGTTTGCGAAATACTTGATTAGATTTGTCGCCAAAAGGATTTAACTTCGTGTCAAAAGGACCGTTGTTTCTAAGTTTGGAACTGGTTTTATTTTCAACCATGTGAAGCATGTGAATTAATAACTCATTCACTCTCAACAAGTTTATCACATCAACGTAGTTTAATTCATCCAACTTATCGTTCTTGTTGTTCTTTCATCCTTAATGACGCAGGTGCATTTGGAACGCTTGGGGCAATTTTATACTCTCTGTTCATCAGAAATTGTGTCATTCCAATTCTTTGTACATTCATTCTCATGCCATGTTTATTGAAATCCAAGAGAAATGGAAGAGAGTCAGTTTATATTTCAAAATATACTTTGATAATTTGACCAGAATTAACTTGACAATGCGATTCCCACTCAACTTGTGTGTCTATTGATTCGCTGTTTTCTTTTCTTGCACACTTTTATTTCATGCTTGGAAATTTTTTTCTTGTTATTTCTTCAATTACCATTGAGGTTCTTTTTAATGTTCCCAAATGTTTTTGTTCTTGAATTCAAAAACAAGGTCGGCAATTCGCTCGACTTTTACTTCATTTAGTTGGGACTTCATCAAGTCATTTATGGTGTTGTTGCAATTCTGAACAGATATTCATAGCTCTTAGTTGATTTGGAGATAAAACTTACGAATTCAGTTAATAAATCAATACCTTGAATTGAAGTTGTGTGAAAATAAATTCGAGAGAATGACAACTTGTCAATGAAATAATTTTCCAAATGCTGGTTGACCAGGATGACTTCCAAGTTAGCTTGTATTATATAAAGCTATAATACTGAAATAGCTTGAATCAATTAAATTTCTATTTTTAGATGTCAGAGCCATTGAAAGAGTAAAATTATCGACAACCCCAGCTATGATCATTAGTTACACCAGTCTGTGTACATGATTACGATAACATTTCTTAACCTGTTGATGCACAATTTTTACGATTGAACGTAATTGGCCATTGATACTTATTGAGACAGACAATTGAAATAAAAGGTCGATATAATGATGACGATCAACATATTCACTACGTCAATGTTCATATTCTTCGTTTGATGTTTCAACAAAAGTGTCTCCAAATTTACATGTGCCACAAGTTTGCGTCAAGCATTCACGTCTTTTGGTTTGTCCATTAGTTTTAAATTGAGATAATTGTCTCAATGTATCATGTAAATGTACCTTCAATTTGATTAGATAAAATTTATGCAAAGAAACAAACAACAAAAAAAAGATTATCTCAAATGAAGGGTTATGATAATCTTTATTAGAAGAATGACGGTTGCAATCAGGTCCTTCCGTTTGTCGAGTTGACTGAATGGCCCCTTTCAATCAGCTGTTCCTTTTTTTTATCCGCATGCTTTTCCACTCAATTTCTTTCCTTGCTTCGCCTTTGCTTCAATTGCATCATTGACATTTTCACCTCAAGCAGTTCATTTAACATGGATTCTGTATCAACTGGCAGCATAACTAGCAAAGCATTTGAAGGTATAAGTATTACTAATTGGGCTGATACATTTAGGTGTACACCTGAATATTATTTTATACCTGAAAATATTGAAGAATTAAGAGAAATATTAATCCTTGCCCGAGCCTCTAACAAAAAGGTCAAGGTATTAGGTTGTGGACATTCACCATCTGATATTGCTTTTACAAAAGATTATCTTGTATCGCTGAAAAATTTTAATCGAATTATAAGCGTCAATGAAGATACTAGACTTGTCAAGGTTGAAACAGGAATAATACTTTCATCTCTTCAATCGCATCTTCAAGAACGTAATCTTTCATTGCCAATAATGGGTTCAGTTTCTGATGTCACACTTGGTGGTGTCATTTCAACTGCAACTCATGGATCAGGATCTAATTATAAAGTCATCTCAGGTTACATTAAAGAAGTTGAATTGCTCACCTCTTCCGGTGACTTGATCAAGTGTCATGCCAATGAAAAATCTGATGTCTTTTACTCATCCCTTTGTGGTCTTGGGTCACTTGGAATTATCGTTAATGTTGTTATTGAATGTGATTACGATTTTCGTCTCCATCAAATCTTAACTCCTTCAACCTTGATAGTGTTTTGGATGATTTGAATGAACATTTAGAAAATTCAGATCATTTTCGTTTTTTATGGTTTCCGCACACTGATTTGGTTTCTCTTTCTCATATTACTCGAGTGCCAGTTAATGTGCCATGTACTGAGAATAATTTACTTCAACGATTAGCATCATGGATAATCAATTATGGAATTGGTTATTATGCCCTTGAAATAACTTACTACTTTTCTTCATATTTTCCATCATTAGTACCTCATATAAATCGACTGTGGTTTCATCTTCAATATTCGCGTACAATTGAAAGAATTGATACACCTGCAAATATTTTCAATTTCGAATGTCTCTTCAAGCAACATGTCTATGAGTGGTCCATTCCACGGTGAGTAATACTTACAATTATTGTTCAGTGCGAAATGCATTTTATTCTTCTCTCCATTCTTGACTGAATCAAGTTAATTTTACTTTTTTTTTTCTTCCTTGTTTTCAATTCTATTCTCAGTCATAAATTGCTTGTTGTATACTTGACTAACTTACTATTGATTTATTTGATTTATCAACAGAGAAAAAACTCAACTTGTTCTATCAGAATTAAGGAGATTCCTTGATTCACGACCGGATATTCGTGCACATTTTCCAGTGGAAGTACGATTTACAGCTTCTGATGATATTTACCTCAGTCCATCCTATGGTAGAGATTCATGTTACATCAACATTATTTCTTACAGACCTTATGGCAAAGAAATACCTTACCAAGATTGGTGGAGTGCTTATGAAAAATTGTCAAAGAAGCTGGTGGAAGACCTCACTGGGCCAAAGCTCATGGTATTACTGCTGCTGAATTTGTTAAAATGTATCCTTACTTCAGAGCTTGGGCACAAGTGAGAAAAAGACTTGACCCAATTAATATGTTCGCTAATGAATATATGAATCGTATTTTAGCTACTTTTCCCAAAGATCCATCTTAAATTAACACAAAAACTTGATTGACCACACTGACTCAGACATTTTTCCTTATTTTGTTCTTCTAACTTCTTCGTATCTCCTTAAAACTTGATGTAAACAATAAAATAAACTTAGAATGTCTCTCTTATTTGTCTAATTGAATGATTGATTGAATGAAGTTGTTTCCTTCAAATATTTTTGCCCATTACAAAATTTTAAATCAACACAATGGAAATCAAATCTGAAAAATTGAAAAGACACTTCAGAATTTCACATTGATCGATCAATTGGTAGATTTTATTTTTCATCAAGGTCATTTACATCAATTGGCTTTGGATAATTTGATCCACTGAATTATTTTTGGAAGACAATCGATGTTTTTGCTTTTATTCTTCTTTAAAATCATGTCTGATAAAATACAATTCACTACTTGATTAGCTAATTGTCCATTCACAAGTCGAAATCGTCATGAACAGATGACGACAGCAACTTGAAGGTTTTTTTAAATACAATAAACTGCACTGTTTAGTCGTTAGTTGGATTCGAAAACTTTCTTAAGAATTCATCAACATCATTGGAAGAAAATGTTGTTGCATTATCATTGATTGAGATTGTATTTTGATTGTCAGGTATCATGCTCTGACACACTAAATATTCCATACCATCAGTTGATTCAATTGATTCACATATCATCCGTCGAAAAGTTGAATTTGGTAAATCACTAGTTGTTTGTTGAGGAGAATTGACTTTTTGAGACATTGGATAAAAATTTGAATCGTATAAATTTGTTAAATATGTTTGTTGATCCCAATTTTGATAATTTTGTTGCATTGGACAGTCATTGAACTTTGTTTGATCACCTGTGTAAGATTGATTTGGATAACATATGTATGTTTGATGTTGATCTTCGATTGGGTAACAATCAAAGACTTGACCGGTGATCGGATGATTTCCAAATGCTTCTTCTTTAACGCAGACACGATCGAAATCATATTGCATTGATTTGTCTGGTATTTTTGAAATATCAGTTTTTTGCTGACAATGTAAAGGTGGACAATTTGGACAAGTTGAATTAAAAATATAGTTCTTGGATTTTTCTGAATGACGAAAGAACGATAAAGGAAGATTTCGCTCATCCATCGGTTTGATCATTTGACAGAGTGAATGATCATCCTCAATTTGTCTATTACACACTTTACATGAAAATAAATTCATCAAAGGGTTAACATGGTTATAATCATTCATATGACTAAACGATGGTCGACCACTGTTGATGACTTGATGATTTACACATGACTCATCCATGATTATCATTCATTTAACCATGACAAACTCTTGTCCACTTGATGACTAACGATATGGGTGATCTGTCTGCATTTTAATCTGAAGTTGGGAAAAATGTTTTTGTTATTTCATTCACCAACAAAAACAACAACAGACTGTTGATTTAACAAAGAACAACAACTTCAATGGATCAATTGCTGTGATAGGTAGAAAATTACAAACTAATGTTTTCAAATTACAAAAGTTATTATTGTAATTACACTTGAATGTTGTTCTGTGGGAAAAGAATGAGTAACTTAATGTAAAATTACATGAGAATGACAATTAAACTCTTTTTCCTTTACTTTAACTTGTAACATGTGTGTTACATTGATAAATCAGGTGTAATTCACGTGAAGGAAAAATTTTAAAGTTTCAGAGTATGAATCATTGGTTTAAATCAATCATCCTTATCACTTGTCATCAACATGAATTTGTCTGCGAATTAGTTCGTGTAAGTAGAACAACTTTTAAAAATCACCTTCACACTCAATAAATTGAGTTAAATGTCAACCAGTTGATTGACCAATTGATTTGTAATTAACTTTTGTCTGTTATTGTTGGTGTGGTTGTTAAGATCATGTTAACCTTGAAACAAGTGATACATCACTTAACACTTTGCTTTAATTGTAATTAAAGGATAAATTGATCTTGTCAATTGTCAACTGGACCATTTTCAATGTCAAAAATTATATTACTCGTGTTGAGGAGATACGAATGAAACAATCAAATCAATTGAAATCAATCTCAAGGTTCAATTCAATGTCGCATCTGTAGTGAAATAATATTTTTCTTAACTGTGAAAAATAAATTTATCTTGACAATTTTAAACTTGACACCTGAGAAAATAATAAAATTGTCAAATTAACAAAAGTGTGAAATATTATTTTTTTCCCACAAATCAGGAAAAAAATTATAATAATTAAATATAATTAACTTGGTTAACCACAAGTTAAATCTGAATTCAACTGTTATACAAAAAAAAAGTGTAAAAATATTCTTCCGCTTTAAATACAACTTCAACTTTTTTGTTTATCACATTTAATTGATTATTAATTTGACAAGTAAAATAAGAAGAAAGAGTTTTTATTTTATTTTATTTTCGTTGATTAGTTTTCATCAGTAAAATAATATAACAAAGAATTCGTAAGAATAATAAAAAACATATTAAAATTATTATATTAGTTAAAAGAGTATCTTCAGTTATTTCAAATCGTTTTAATACGTAAGAACCTTCAGGAAATATTGATGATGATGATGATGATGGATCAAATGGTGAATTAAATGGTGAAATTTGTTGATTAAAATTATTACCTTGATTTATAGGTGATTTAAACATAGGTAATGATGGATTATGTACTAAATTCATTCGATCCCATGAATCAGGTTGAGGATTAGGATTGTATCGATAAATTCCAATGTTTGATAAATTTCGTCGTAATAACAATGAAGCATCAACTTCATTACCTGAAATATAACCAGTATTTAATAAATGTGATGGTACAGATGAAACAGATGAAACAGATGTACTTTTAGTATCAGCCAATGAATTTGGTTCATTTGATGATGATGATCGATTACATCGACCATTACCGTAGAGAACAATTAACAATGATTCAAATGAATATCTAACATATGATGCATATGATAATGGTTTTAATAATAAAGGTAATGCTGAAAGTTTACCAAAAAATCCTGAAAATAAAAATGCTGGTGCCATTGATAATGGTGCTAAAAATACTGCATTTTCAACACTTCGAACATAATATGTTCCAAACATTATACCAACACATTGTGCAATTGATGCTGTTATTAAACATATTAAAGTAAAATAACAAATTCGATCAATTTGCATTATTTGTCCTGTCATTGGATAAATTATTGATATAAATGTTAATGTGACAATTATTTGAAATGGTAATTCTGCTATTATTTTGGCAATGTAATATGTTGCACATGAATACCAACCATTATTACGTTCTTGTATCATTATTGCAACTTCTGATGGAAATGTTAACACTGTTGGCATCATTGATGCCATTACAGTAAATAATGTTATGAAAAATATAAATGCAATATTATCTTCAGTTGATTTAAATTCACTTGATAAAATTTCATCTTGACGTGGATAACAACCATCTGGTTGACCTATTGGATAATCATATAAAAAACTCATCAATAATGCTACAAATAATGCTTGAAATAATCTAAACCATGTTAATTTTGGTTCACGTAAATTTGTTAATATTGTTCGCTTCCATAATATATATATATGTTTAAATGTTGGAAATGATTGATTTTTCATATTATCAACTATTTTTGATACTTTTATATAAATATTATTATCCTTAGGCATACCAACTGATATTGATCCTGTACCAACGGTTATTAATTTTTCTTCACGCATTTTATTTAATTGACGTTCTGATTGATCAATTGCTAATAAATTTATTGAATCAAATCCATAATCACCTGATGCAATTTCTATTATAAAATCTGCTGGATTATGATATTGTGGACAAGATAAATTAATTGAATTTAAATGTGATGTTAATTTATTTGGATGTCCTTGATATATACATCGACCATCTGATGATAGAACATAGATTTTATCAAAATTATATAGTACTTTTGATGATGGTTGATGTATTGAACATATTATTGCTGGTTTATTATATGTATTTTTATTATAAATATTTTCTTTTAAATTAGTCAACTTTTTAAATAATTTAACACATGAATATGCTGATGATGCATCTAAACCGGAAGTTGGTTCATCAAGAAGTATTATATCTGGACCAGATATTAATTCCACACCAAAAACTAGACGTTTTAATTGTCCACCTGATATTTTTGATACTTTGATATCTGCACATTTATTTAATGTTAATTCTTTGAGAACAGAATCAACAAGTTGAATTGTTCTTGTTGTATTATTATTATAATTATTATTGTCCAGTTGATTATGATGATTATTATTTTTGATGCATGAAGCAAATGTTAGAACTTCTCGAACCGTGAGGACACTAATTGCTTCATCCCGTTGTCCAATGAGTGAAATTTTAATGATGTCTTTTGACCTTCTGGACAATTTGTTCAAACTTACAAATATATCACCTTTTAATCCATTTTTACGTCGACCAGCCAAGCATTCTAATAAAGTTGATTTTCCTGCACCTGAAGGTCCAATGATGGCCGTGATGGTTCCACCACAAATTGAACCGGATTGCTTTTCAAGGATCACTTTACGATTTACTTGTGACTTCTTCCTTGATACAAATGATAATGAACTTTTACTTGGATAATAAATTAAATTTCTCCAAATCAATTGTAAATTTGTATCATTGTTATCGTTAGTTGGTTCAATTGAATCACAATCTACAGCAATTGATGTTATGAAGTTACTCTTGTTGTCACTTTGATTGGATAAGTAATTGTCATTTCTTCGAGAATCAACTTCATTGTAAATTTTACATTCAAGTCGCCAATTTGAATTATTTGCTGCTCCAATTACTTTGTCACGATATTGACGAGAACTTTGACCAAGTGACTTTTCCATCTGATCCAAGTAAATGTCGATGTTGAGTCCTTCGTTGTCAAATGCATAATTTGAAGAATTTGTTGATGTTGCATCAGTATCCATCTTGTAATGTCTATGAGAAGAGTATTTGAACGATCATACAAACATTTGATTGTACTTAAAGAGTGTGACAAGAAATACAAGTTGCCAAGTGAAATGGTAAAAAAAGTAAAACAAGTTGATGTTGGTAACAATGAAGTTGGTGAAAGAGTGTTGACTGTGTTGATGTTCATCAGATGCAAAGTTGTCTCCCCAAAAACTTACTCAGTCAATGTCAACTTGTTTGTGGACACCCTTACTGTTGATGAAGAAAATAAGAAGAAAGTGTCCCGTGTTGAAACAACAAGTGTCACTCAATTTGTCGAAAGAAAGAAAATGTCAAGTCAGTACAGTGTGTTGTGAGAAACAAATAAACAAAGACAGATTGAAGAAGGAGGTTTTTTACTTCGCTCTGATGATTTTACCAGCCAAACGTATAATGGGTCCTCTTGACTCACCATGCAAATCTTCTACCAAATGAAATTTTCATTTTAATTACTACGACAAAGAAAGCAAAGGATAAGACACATCAAACAAGGAATACATTTATATGACCAATTTTTCATCTAATGAAGAAATATTTTTTCTTCTCTTTGCACCCGAATCAATAGTGACACATTGTTTTATTCAAATAGCTTAATTTATCATTGCAATAGAAGCTTTTGGTAAAGGTATGAATTGAAAACCATGTGAAACTTACTTGTCCTTGAACTACCTTGTTGAAGGTGTTGTTGAGATGTCGATGAATCATCGACGATGATTGACGAGAAACTCAATTCAACACCATGTGAAATAATTCAAACTACAGAGACATCACCAAATGAATGAATCAACACAATTAATACTTCAATTACAAAGGACTTCTTTGTATTTAATTCGAGTGAAATTTCTTCAACTTAAAATGAATGATCAATGATAAACTAAATGAATCTAAAAAATTGCTTGGATTTACTTTCTCAAAAGTTGCTATTGTACTTGTGTCTTTCACTGTTTGATAGATTCAATCAGTTTCAATCAGTAGATAAGAAAAATGAATAGAATCTATCATTTAAAATGATTTATTCATCTTAAGGTGTAGAAAGATTGATTTATCAACACCGTCATTAGATGAGATGCATCTTCATTAGCTTTCGTTTCGGCCATCTTCAAAGGAAAGCTGATCGAGCTGTTTGTAAATATATTGAACAATTTGCCGATAACTGGTGAAAATAACTTTGGTGACTCATCAAATTATAAGTGTAAGAAGTTGATACATCTAACAGTTTGAAGATCATCAATTCCAAGTCTGGTACATAATGTTTGTGTTCATCTGTTTCTCAATTAAACATGAATTTTTGAGTAAGCAATTCAAAGTCTACCAAGCTCAGAGTCAACAAATTGACTGATCATAATGAAAATGAATATAATCAACATTATCCATCCTCAGTTGAAGTTGGACTGCTTATGTCTTAAGATGAATTGGCTAGTATTACTCCATGTTTTTTCAATTGTCTCTTTTATTGTGATGACTTGTAATGCATCTGAAGAACGACCATGCCCTGATGGTCACACATGGAATGGAGATGATGAACTTTGTGTTGACATCGATGAATGTCAAGAAAGTACACATGACTGTATCAATGGTAATAATTGTGAAAATACTCTGGGATCATATTATTGTAAGAATGATGAGGAATCCGAGATGGACACATTACCACCTTATCAAATTACCAGTCCAGATCTCTCAGAAATTGTTTCAAGACAGTTTTTGCGAAGATGGTTACAAATACAATGAACAAACATCACAATGCGAAGATGTGGAAGAATGTGTAACTGATCCTTCTCCATGTACCTCTGGTCAAATTTGTGCTAATGAGGAAGGTTCTTACAAATGTATCGAAGGATGTCCACCTGGTCATCAACCGAAAACTGACAAATTCATCCCTCTTGGAAATGTTATATGTGAAGATATCGATGAGTGTCAAAATGGAAGTTTTAATTGCTCTGAATATGAAGAATGTGTCAACACAGTAGGATCATATAAATGCAAATGTACTCAAGGTTACGATAGAAATTCAACAGATGATCAATGTGTAGATATTGATGAATGCCTTTTCGATCCAAGTCCATGTAAAGCTAATTCTAAATGTGTCAATTTATATGGTTCTTACGATTGTTTGTGTTTACTTGGTTATAGAAGAAATCCGTACACAAATGAATGTGATGACATCGATGAATGTTCACTTGGAATATTCGGATGTGCTCCTGGAGCATTGTGTCGAAATACTTTGGGATCATATGAATGCAAATGTCCATCTGGTACGGAATTCAATGAAAAATCACAAGAATGTACTAGCACTTCTTGTCGAGGAATTATAAAGAATGATGAATGTACTTGTCCTGATGGGTTTGAATTGATACAACATTCATGCTACGATAAAAATGAATGTGCTATTGGATTAGATCCATGTGGTCAGGATAATATTTGTGTCAATTTAGTTCCAGGATTCAAATGTTTACCCATCTTGTGTCCAGAAGGATTCAGTCGAAGTCCTCGTGATTTGATGTAAGTTTTTTGTATAAATGATATGAACTAACATGACTTCTCTTCAACAACAGAAACCCACCTGATTGTTTAATTGATGGATTCATCGGATGCTCTAATGGTGATACTGATGCTTGTTCATCTGTCTTGGAAAACCCTTCGACTCCACTCAGCATCAGTTACTATGGAAACTCGATTGAACCTTCAACTCAAACAAATTTCACCAATGTTACTGTTTTTCAAACTAAAAAAATTAATCATAGCTCGTTAAACATTGCATTTGTAGTTGACCCACCTCAATATCAAGAGTATTTTTCACTTGGAGGGGATGATGGGAAAAGAATTCTCATCTTAACCAAACCTATGATGGAAAGATTAGAAAATGCTATAAACATCACTCTTGATATCAAGAATGGAGAAAGAGTAATTCTTAATCGATCTTACATTTCCCTTTTTGTCTCTCAATGGAGTGAAAAAGTTCTGACAGATTTGTTAGAAAGTGTTTATTTGCTTCAAAAATTAATTCTCTAAGTAATAAATCATCAATTTTATTGATTGAAGAAACAAAAAAATTTGAACAAGTGGATTAGGTTGAAAGTAATATCAGCGAGCTAACATTAATTGTGCGTCATAAATTGAAAATTGTTGACCATCAAACTCGATGATTCCAAGTGAAAAGTGTCCTTACTTCATCGTAATTGTTCCTTCACTTCCACTAATGAGTTACGTTCCAAGGTGTCTTTAAAGAAGAATCATCACTCGATCTGGACAATTGCAAGTTCTTTGGGACTTTTTTCTTTCTCTCTTTGCTCCCAGAGATGTTCTTGAGGATAGATCTTGTTTATTTGGGCAAGGATGTTAGACTGTCCAGAGTGTTTGATAAAGTTGTTGAACTTACTTTCTGGCATTTTCTTGCGATTTTCATCCATAGATCGATCTTTGGACTCTCCATCACATTGTTTCAAGCATATTCTAATACAAATTTCACACAAAATATACATTAAGAAATATGTCATGATCCACACTTGAATGAACAAAATTCCATTCACCTTGATCCCTTCATTCGAACTGTTTGTTGAATTATTCAAGACATAAAACCAAAGATACATTGTAATGATTCACTTCGACAATTTAATCTCGAGATGATGTTTAAGGAAATTTGATTAAAAGATGATCTTGAGATTTTGTTCTTCGCTTGATTACAGTGAGTGTGAAACCATCTTTGGCCTTTATTGTCAGTTTTCTTAGGTAGATTCACAACATTTAATGGTGACCTAGCAACGCAAATTAAGCAAGTTGTCAACACTTCAAGTCATTTTTTCCATCGTCTTGAAAATATTAGTTTTACTTTTGTTATGCTTGGCCTTGATTACGAGTAATAATGGAAGAAATACATTCGTCAATGACCAAGAGACACAAATGAATCGTCCTTCTCTTCAATTGACATATCAAACTGATTGATTGTACATTACTATCGTCAAATGAATACGTCTTTCGAGTGAAACTACTCAAGACAAACTTCACTGACAATTGAAACGTATATTTCAATTCATTCGATTGTTCAGTCTGTTCTTTGTGATGGCCTGTTCATATTATTCATGAGACTTACCTTAGAGGTGTCAAAGCTGAGTACACCATTATCAAGCAGCCACAAGGAAGAATTTTATTTTCATCGAACACGTAAGAGGTTCTAATTGTTTTTCTTTAGTTCTCATCTGGCCAACCGACGAACAGGGAAACATTTCTTGTCTCAATTCTTTCTCGAGTTATATTCAGTTCAAAGTTACCATGGTTCTAAAGGCAATTAACAAATGGGTACTTCGACATTAGTATTGTGAGTCTCTGCTCTTTGACAAGAGTTTCATCAATCCAGTCAATTATCATAAATCGTTTAAAATGATATTCATTTTTGCTCAAACATTTACTTTTTTTATATTCAATGCGAACTCGCTAAAATAAAGCTAAAAACTACCACTTTCCGAATAATCCATCATTTCCACCATGAAATAGAACGGTGGATTCGGAAGTTATTTACAGTAACTTTAAACAGGTCAAAAATACATCAAACCATTACTGGAACTAGTTATACCAGGCTAATAAATGTTATAAGACTCAGTGAAATATTTCCTTTTTGCGTAGTGTGAAAGTTTTCACCATCGATAAAAAATCAATTTGGTTGCATTGCCAGGAAGAGGACAAACATGAACACTGGATGGCAGGTTGCCACTTGTTACTCACAGCTGATCCGTCGTTGTTTACATAAGTACACTTCAATGTTTTCCTCCTTACTTCTCAAGGTGCCAAGAAAAGCAGTTTCTGCATTTTATGGTTTGACATATTTAACAGTCAAATTACCCAAGTTAATTTTTAACCGAAGTTCTTTCAAAGTTACACCAAGAACAATCAAACCATCTTTATTAAATGACAAATCACTTGGTGAACATCGTTACATTCAACTTGGTGACAAGAACGTTACTTTGCACTATGTGGCATCTGGTGATCCATCTAAACAATTAATGCTTTTTGTCCATGGATTTCCTGATTGTTGGCTTAGTTGGCGACATCAGATGAAAGAATTTTCAAAAGACTACTGGGTTGTTGCTGTCGATTTACGTGGATTTGGTGAATCAGATAAACCAACTGGAATTGACAATTACCATCTTGACCATGTTTCTAATGATATTCGTCAATTGATCGATCATCTCGGTCAAAAACCAATTCTTGTCTCTCATGACTTTGGTGGAGCTGCTTCTTGGCATTTGTTACGACAAAACTCATCCAATGCTATTGCTCATATTGCAATCAATTCACCTGATGGTCGATTGTTTCGAAAAATACTCAAAAGCAGTTATGAACAGTTTTCCAAGTCATGGTACATGTTTTTCTTCGAATTACCAGTTCTACCAGAATTATTTACTTCAGAAAATGATCTTGGTTATTTAAATACTATTTACAAGAAATTTTGTTCTCCGGAAGAAATTGAATGTCTTAAGTATTATTTTTCTCAACCTGGTGCTCTTACTTCATCGATCAACTACTATCGTGCTCTTCCTTACAAATCACAAGTTGATAGTAATCCACGGATTAGTACTCCAACATTAGTCATTTGGGGTCTTGATGATATTGCTTTGACATCACCTAATGCTACAAGAGTTTCTGAATTTGTTGATCAGTCAAAAATCGAACTACTCAATGGCCATGGACACTGGGTTCATCAAGAAAATCCTGACAAAGTCAATTCATTGATTCGACAATTCATCAACAATGGTTTTAAATGATTTTTTCTTATCGCTCAAAAGTTAAATTTTTTTTATTATATTTTCAAATCAATTGCAAAAATACACATGCAGGAAAATAAATCAAATAACTATCAAAAAAGTGCTAATCTAATCTAAATGCCTGTCAGTACAGAACATCACTGATCTAGTCTACTTTGTTCAGAATGGTCGATCAGTAGATACAGATCTTGTTCTTTACTTGTTCGCAGTGAGTTAGAAACAATCTTTGGCATTCATTGTCAGTTTTCTTGGGTAGATTCACAACATTTGCTGGTGACTTAGCAACAAAAACTCATGATCATCGTCAGTACGTGATAGTTTTTCATAAGAACTTGTTCTGAAAGAATCAAAGTTTAATTTGTTAAGTGTTATCATGTGCTGCAAGTATTACGCTTGTTGGTAACTATTTAAGAGAATAACTTTTTTCATCACATTGATTGTGTATCTGTATGTTCGCATCGAGTTCTGTCTTTCCAATCAAAGCATACAAGACAAACTGAATGCAAATTTTTCACATGATATCAACTAATTATTCCCTTTTGCCATTAAAACTTCTCTGTCAAACTTGTAATCGATTCAATCAATTGTTACCTTTTGTTAATGAGAAAGTTTCATCAGAAATTATTTAGTTTGTTCTTATCGACTCGATCATTACATTTGATAGAGGAAGAAAATAAAACAGACTCATTTTACTAAATGCGTACAGTGAATGGACGACAAAGTCCTTATGAGCAATCAAACAAATTATAAGAATCATCTATTGATAACTTGGAGTGAATCAGGCGTCAATTGATTTCCATTACAATGATTGCGAAATAAGAATAGTGGGTGTTTTTTTTGTTCGGATCAATTGCAGCGTAAATTTAACGAAATACATATTACTAATGAAAGAATGAATGTCCAATCCTATTCGTATTCATCGATTGTCATGCAAAACGCAATGATTATTTTTACCTTGCTCTTTACCTTATTCTTCAACTGTGCTTGTGAAGAAGTAAGAGTGTCCATGCCAATCGGTGATGTCATTGGTGTTAATAATCATGATGGACTTTCTTACTTTTTTCGTATTCCATACTCTGTTGTACCGATAAATTCTTTTCGCTTTCGAATGCTGGATTCACCTGCTATATGGAAAGGTTCTACAGATTACCTCAATGCCACTGAAGTTGGTCCAATGTGTGCACAATTGACACACACTGGTCAATATGTAGGTGATGAAGACTGTCTTACACTTAACATCCTGATTGATGGACCTGTCAATAAAACAGCTAAATTACCTGTTGTCATCTTCATCCATGGAGGAGGATTTCAAAGAGGCTCTGCTCAACCATTTCGTTATACTCAGTTTATAAAGAATAAAGGTATAATCGGTGTATCCATTCAATATCGACTGAGTGTTTTTGGTTTCAGTCAATCGGATACCGAAGAAAACATTCCTGGTAATCTGGGACTTCATGATCAAGTTAATGCCATCAAATGGGTCAAAAATTTCATTGGGTTCTTTGGTGGTGATCCACAGTCGATTACTCTACATGGTCAGTCAGCAGGTTCTATGTCCATTGCTTATCACTTACTCTCACCTGTGTCTGCCAATTTGTTCAATCGAGTAATCATGGAGTCAGGAGCAACATGGCCTCTGCTTACAAGAGAACAAAGTCTTATGAAAATGAATGCATTGATCACTGTAGTTGGCTGCAAAGCAAGTACTCAAGCTGAATCATACGAATGTTTGAGAACAGATATATCACCATTGAAATTACTTCGATCATCGCCAGGATTTGGACCGACAGTTGATTCGAAAATTTTTGTCAATTCTACAATTGACAATCTGCTAAAGAAAGGTAATTTTACCAATCAAGTTGACATGATCATTGGACACAATGGTAATGAAGGAGCAACCTTCATCAATGCTCATGCACCAACCATCATGCCTTCTGATAGAGTCCATTGTAAAGAACAATTCAAGTCTCTGGTTCTGGGAGAAACTGGAAGATTACCCAAGTACCTGATTGAATCATTCAGAAAAGCAGTCAACCTTACCTTTGGAGATAGAGATAGTATGGACAGTGTTGAGTTTGGCAATAGCATGTCCAGAATCATAGGAGACGCAGTTTTTGCATGTCCAAGCTTTTCTCTGGTCAAATCTTACCTAAAATTCAGGCCTCAAAGCAAAGTGCACTACTATCATTTTCTAAAACGTCCTAAAAGCCATATGAGAGAATTTCCTTACATCGAACATGCGATACACGGTGAAGAGGTTCCATTTGTTTTTGGTAATTTCTCGTCAGGCCAATTGACGGAAGAGGAGAAAGTTCTTTCAACAACCGTTATGGACAATCTAGCCAACTTTGTCAAAGATGGAAAAGTTGCTGCTGAGTGGCATGCAACTACCTTTGATGGACATGATGTCAAATTCAATCATATGTTGGTTTCTAACTACTTTGTACCGACTACTGGGCCACCAGAAAATTCATGTTCACAACTACCTCGAGTGTAAGTAAGTGTCAATTCTTTCTCAAGTTATTTATCATCAATGGTAGAAAATGATTACTTGTTATTGCTGAAACGTTTAATTTTTATTTAATCTTATTTCAAATTGATTACTAGAATTCACAAACATTTAAAACAAAACAATAAACACTAAAGTGCTAAAAGTCTTGAATAATTTGTCAATCTGATTGTTCTAATTCTCTCAACTCGATCACATTTTCAACATCTATCACATTCGAATACCAAATGTTCAAGACTTATTTAAATTGTTGTGCATAATATTTCAATTGTGATGAACAAGACGAATCGATCGTTCGGAGTTACAATTATTTGAGTACGTGCGTCGTTTTAATTATCGATGTAGAAGGACAAATGATCATTCAATGGAAATTAAATGATCAAATCCATTTGAATTGTGGTCATGGGGTGAAGAATAGATTGTGCAAATGTTTTGTTGTTGTTGACATATTGAAAAAATCGATTAATTGTTCTTCTTTTATGAAAGTCTTTTGTTTTCAAGTGAATCTTAACTTCGCCTGGTGACTTAGCAACGCGAACTTGTGTCGACATCGATCAACAACCAACAACAAATGGTGGTATGTAAGTTCCTTTGTCACTGGTGATAATGAACAAGCCATCTTTTCCCAAAATAACTTGTATTCTATTACGTCAATTTGTCATTTATGTTTACTTGTAAGTACATGATGATTGAACAATTGATGAACTTCTCGAATATTCGATCATTCTATTCACATGCTGAAATTCTTTCATTGGAAATTACTGATGTGCTTACTTTGACAATTTTTCAACAAATTTTATCAACTTCAATTAATCTTGAGTATACATGAGATATATCAAAATGAACCATTTGATTGAAATTATCCTTGTCGATTGTTGCGTTTGGGGTTTTTTGCAACTTTTGATTGTGAACCTGTTAAGAATGAATCTTCAGGTGATTCTTCATAATCAAAGCAATTTGATGCGAAAGATGAAAATTCCCATCGATTCATGTCAAATTGAGGTTTGAGTTGATCTTCTTCAAAGCCTTCGAACAATCGTTTCTTGATTCGTTTGACAAGTAATTGCGAGGCAGTAAATAACACGTAGAATAGTAAAGCATATCCTAGAACGGTGTAATATGCTGACTTGACATATGATTCTATTGGAACTTCTTCTTCAACTTCATCACCACAAATGTTTTTTGGAATCCTGAAGCAAAGAGCCATAGTGAATTGAGTTGATCGAATAAGATGGCTGCAACTGACAAATGGAAATGAAGGCAAGTTGTCTTCTCAAGTCAAGACGTAAATATCTAATGCTTGGTTGTCGAATGTTTTCACTTCGGAGTTAATGTGTACCTTGCGTTTTGTAATGATTATATGACATTTGCCGGTGACTTGGCAACAGGCATGACAATATCGATCTCTTAATGATGTTTTGTTCTTCTACTCATTTGAAGAAAATGTCTTTACTCATGATCCAACTTGTACACATGTGATTGTCACCAAGGTGATTTGAAAGTTCTGTTGTGTTCTTTGATTTTTTTTGAGAGAGAGAGAGAATGTTCGCTTAAACTTTCAACAAACTTGAAGTTGAAAGCGGCAAACATGTAGTCGTTTTGATTATGGATCTTTTTCACATTGAGCAAGCTCAATGATCAGTAAATAAGCAATTTCGCAACAAAGGCAGGAAATTTCCATTGGTAAATTCGTTTTTGAAAACCATGCGCTTTCTACGAAACTTTGTTTCACATGACGTCAAAAACATTTCGATGATTCCCAGTCTTCATCACAACCGCAGTTTCCATGTTAGAAATTTCTACAGTAATATTTTGTGTGTTGAAAACTGTTGGTGAAAACACAGTAGACAAATTTTCAAGGTTCATCTTATTATCATCATAATTAGCAGTAATTTTAAATGAATGGTTGAAAAAAAATTTAGCAGTGCTGATGTCGTGAGTATTTAAATGAAAAAAAATCAAAAAATGTAATTATTTAAATGTTTCAAGTTCAAGGAATTTTTATATCAGGTGCTACAATAACCAAGATTGAAACTGACATTAACAAGAATAATCGGGAAACATCAAATCGAATCAAACAGAACCTAAGCCAGTCTTTGGTGAGAAGAAAAACCGAAAACTTGTCACATTGCAACCACCAGGGCCTAGTTAACAGTTTTCACACTTATAATAATTACTATGCATCTTCAACTTCAGTTTTATATTTTATATATTCCCAGTCGTTGTTACCATTTGTACTAATGATGCTAAATGGAAAAACAAGGGTGAGCATGTTAGATGGTTTTATCTCAACCCCTTGTATTTGACATCCAATGGCGTTTTAAACAATTTGTTGTCCTTTTAAGTACAATGAGATCATTTTGTGTCGGCTTCACATGTATGACACACTGTTATTTCATTTGAATTACCTGTTCTCATCTCTGACTGACAGTGAGTCAACATTCACGAAGGTACAAAAACATCCAATCGGGTGAACATTGAAAAACTTTTTTCACTCTTTCAATAACAATCTACTTTTAACTTCAATTTAATGTATCCAAATCAACTAGATTCATTCCGATGAAATGAGTCACTTTTTTTTCCATCCAAAATGACTCACTCAATGAAAACATCACTGGTACTAGACAAGCTACTTTAAGAGATAGACTGTGAGAAGAGAAAATGAAACTTTTATTAAGACTAGATTATTTGTCAAATGATGTACATTCATTCGTTGATTTAATTGATTTGCCTTGAGAATAATAACAAGCATTTGACGGACTCTCGAAACTGTTGGCTGATTTGCCCAATGACTGAAACAGAGATTCAGTGTATCGAGAATAGATATTCATCGATGAAAATAAACAATCAAACAAGTCAAAATACTTTTAATAATTCCAGTCAATTTTTTGTTCTTAATATTTACAAGTTTCTTGTACAAAGGAACAAATGAATAAACTAAATTTACTCTAGATCAATGATTAGCAATGATTTTATTTACATTTTATTGTATTGACAAAGTGAATTTAAATTTCAATGTTCAATCACAGATGTGAATAATATTTACAAATCAAATTACAGAGAGAAATTACAGAAGAAACATCAAATTACAATAGTTGAATGTGTATGAAGGAATTATCGAAAAGGTTCGGCATAATGTTCTATCAGATATTCTAATACTTCCTCTTGAATGTCAAGAGCTGAAATATTCGATGTTGCCATGAGTGTTGGTGAGAATCATTTCCTCCGATTCTATCATGTAGAAGGAAGTGTGTTTAGCAGGGTTTCTTGTAAGATACAAATTTCCAATAAGCCCAAACCTTGTCTCCATAACCAGCATATAAGTAGTTGAAATGTGTTTGATTGGGTGCAAGATAGATTGCCAGGCATCTTCGCTCACGGCTGTACCAACTTAGCAAGAATTCGTTCAATATGAATTTCTAATATTTTACTTCGCTGTTCGACAATTCTCAATAATTCTGTATAATCTGTATTATTCTTTGGCGGGGAAATAAGTGTTGGTGCGAATACCCTAGATAAATTTTCTGGTGTCATCAAATTTTTATCAGAATTAGCAGCAACTTTAGCTAAATGATTGAAAAAAAAATCAACAGTCTCTTTATGTGCTGGTGCCATTGAAATGGCGTCTTCAAATTTTGAAAATTTTTCATCATTAGTTGCTTCTTCGAATGCCGGATATTCATCTAATGTGATTAAACGTATTGGTAAATTCCTGAAGTACCTTTTAAGTACATCAGTGATGACAAGAACATCGGCACAATTTTCTAATTCTGATTTGATTTTGTCAGGTTCATACGCCGATTCGAGTTTTGATATGAGTGAGTCCACAACACACTTATCTGCCTCCTCTCGATATATTCCTTTTGTGGTCAAACCTGGATTTAAAAGAATCACAATTGAACAATTAGTTAATTCAGATCACTCTTAAAATCAATCAAATAACTTCTTACCTCTTGCTTCAATTTGTTCCACACACAATTGCACAATAGAAGGTATACGTTCTCCAGTTGATTTACAAAGTTTTTCTAAATCAACACGGAAGATTCGATTGCCTTCATTTGTTTTTCTCTCTGTCAATTCGATATTTCCTGGTTCTCTTACTATTTCCTCTCTTTGTTTTTTCTGTTTTTTTATAAATTTATACAAAACTACTATACATAATGGAAGGAATATAACTATTAAAACAACTATGTACATGAAAATTTTATGTGAACCATGAACTTCACCTGGTCTCACATCGAAGATGGAATTTCCGTACAGTCTTCTTTCTTGAGAAATTCCATCTTGAGAGGAGTTCACACCACCGACCACGCGAACGGATCCATCGCAAAATATTCCTGAACCGAAACATTTGACGAATTCGACCTGACCAACTCGAATTGTTTGGTTTTGAGGACTTGACTGGGTTTTCTTACATTCACTCCATGTGAAGTCCTCCGATTTCAAACACGAGAAATTCGACTGTCTGACGTAGTGGCACGTTTCGTTGCTTCTCAGAAGATGTACATGCGATGGTCCAGTGTATTCATTCATGCACCAACCAGATCCGATTTTCTCCCATTTGAGGAAAGGAGTCACTTCGAAAAGGTTCGATGCTACATGGTGTGGTACGAGGACGAAGTCCGGCAGTGGGTTCCCTTCAATGGTTGAAGTGTAGAAGTACATCAGTGTGAAGAAGATGACATTCATGATGAATGATGATGCGTAAATGATGTGTCTTTCCTTTCTGCACGACATTATATCTTCATCATCGGTGGGATGAAATTTCCATGGCAAATCTCAACCCCTTGTATTTGACATCCAATGGCGTTTTAAACAATTTGTTGTCCTTTTAAGTACAATGAGATCATTTTGTGTCGGCTTCACATGTATGACACACTGTTATTTCATTTGAATTACCTGTTCTCATCTCTGACTGACAGTGAGTCAACATTCACGAAGGTACAAAAACATCCAATCGGGTGAACATTGAAAAACTTTTTTCACTCTTTCAATAACAATCTACTTTTAACTTCAATTTAATGTATCCAAATCAACTAGATTCATTCCGATGAAATGAGTCACTTTTTTTTCCATCCAAAATGACTCACTCAATGATAAAATACTGAGACTGGTATAAGGCGCTACTTTAACGGATAATCAATCGTTTCAGGTCATAATTGATATGCTTTTTGACGATTGGGATAATGAATAGAAGTCTTGAACCAATGTCACCACGACTTGAATCGTAGATGACACCAAAAACAGAGTCACCCTGGGTCGAGTCATCTCCTTCGATTCTATCATGTAAAAGAAAGTGTGTTGAGCAGGGTTACTTGTAAGGTACGAATTTTCAATAAGCCCAAACCTTGTCTCCATAACCAGCATACAGTCAGAATTGGATAAGTGCACAGCCCTGAGACAGACAAAATCCTGTGCACTTGGTCGTTCTGTGCACTTGACCAAGTATTGTCGCTACGGTGTAAGTGATTGAAAGGTGTGTAATTGTGTGCAAGATAGATTGCCAGGCATCTTCGCTCACGACTGTACCAACACAGCATGAGAATATTCATCTTCGACTCTCTTCTTGATGGCTCAGAAGATGGAAAAGACTAACCTGCAATTACAAAGAGTGAAAAAAGAAGTTTTTCGTAATTCTTGATGTAAGAGTAGTTCGACTGAGTTGCACTAGGTCTCTCCTCATGTACTTGAACCTTGAATCATGAGCCACCATACTCAGGAAGTCGCACCGGTGAATTGATGAATAAAATTGATTCCCCGAGAGAGTAAATGTTGATGAACTTGTTCAATGAATGAAGCTTTCTTTGAGTGATATGAATTTTCTCAAGTCATGAACAGAACAAAAATAGTTTACTCATCTTGACTTTGTTTTATTTGATCGAGGGGTTAGATCTACTGAGCGATTCTGTTTGTTAAATAACAAACTTTTTATACACAAAAAATGCAACTGCGGCTAATGAAATAAATAATATGATTACGAATGATATGATTACATATTTAGAAACATTGGCAGGGACCTCTGTAATGAGTTTTGTTGTGGTGACGTTTGTTGGAACTTTTGTTGACTCCTCTGCAGGAACCTCTGTAGTGACATTTGTAGTGACATTTGTAGTGACATTTGTAGTGACATTTGTAGAGACATTTGTAGGGATTTTTGTAGGGATTTTTGTGGAAACTTCTGCTGTTATCTTTGTAGAGACCCTCTCACCCGAGTCTCTCTGAGTGAAAATGGAATTTCCATACAGTCTTCTTTCTTGAGAAATTCCATCTTCAGAGAAGTTTCCTCCAACCATGTGAACGGATCCATCGCACATTTCTCCTGAGCCAAAACACTTCACGAATTCGACATGACCAACTCGAATTGTTTGGTTTTGAGGACTCGACCGAGTTGTCTGACATTCACTCCATGTGAAGTCCTCCGATTTCAAACACGAGAAATTCGACTGTCTGACGTAGTGGCACGTTTCGTTGCTTCCCAGAAGATATACATACGATGGTCCAGTGTATTCATTCATGCACCAACCTGATCCGATTTTCTCCCATTTGAGGAAAGGAGTCACTTCGAAAAGGTTCGATGCTACATGGTGTGGTACGAGGACGAAGTCCGGCAGTGGGTTCCCTTCAATGGTTGAAGTGTAGATTATTGAAACACACATCAGTGTGAAGAAGATTTTTCCTCGTACCATTAGGCACTTTGATAACAATTGATAGAAACTGATTGACCAGAAAAGTATTCTGAAATATGATCTGATTTGTTAATCGGCAGAACTCGCGCTCATCTGAATGAAAAGTGTAGAGAGCGTAGTCATTCAATATTTGACACGCGAAGAATATCAATTAACCAGATGAAAATGAACAATCAAACAAATCAAAGACTCTACCAGTCAATTTTGTGTTCTTAATATGTATTAGTTAATTTTCAAGGAAACAAAAGAACAAACTAAATTCACTCTAGATCAATGATTATATTTACATTTTATTGTATGTATTAACTGAACCCTAATTTCAAAGGTTAATTAATATACAACTAGTATCATAAAAAGAAAGTAAATTACAATTGTTGAATGTGTATGAAGAATTAAATCGAACAGTGTTTCTCTGTTTGAAATCACATAATCATAACAAGAAAATTTTGTTTATGAATTCGATGGTTCGAATTTAATTTTACTGAATCCAATTTTTGATACACGAGAATATTGCATGAGAATTCTTTCAAGGTGAAGTGTGCAAAATGTCGCGATTGCAAAGGTACATTGTTGATAGTTCTCTCATTCAAGTGGACCATCACGATTTAATGTTAAGATTTGAACACATCATTATGTTTTCACTGTATCTTTGTTGGTGACTTTTTGGCACTCATCAGCAGTGAAATTAGATTGCCGAAGGGAGCTTCCACCATGACGTATGTCAGAGTAGATAAGTACATTGTGATCAAGTAGTAAGGAAGTGCAAGTGCCACAATCATTTGACCTCCTGAATAGTAAGTTATGTCCATCAATGTGACCAGGTAACTAGCGACGATCGGATGGAGTAGAACAAAAGATAACTGCATCCTACACATCACTGAACACATGTAGATAAAGTTGCTACCTGCAAAGTACTTGGTCCACAGTAATTTGTCAACGTGTAGTACAAAGTAAATGTGCATACAATTGAACGATGAAGTAGCTATTTGGTAAAGAATTGACTGAATTCCGAAAGCTAAATCAGAAAGGTTAAAACCATTTCCTGGGTGGATCATTGTGATTAATGCTCTGATTACATAAGACAGTGCTAGATAGAATCCACATTTGATAAAGGATTGATTGTTAACTTGTTCTCGACGGATTTTCAATCCTAAGAACATTCCAAATAAGTATGGAATGATGTGAACTGTTGTCGGAAAAGCAGTATTCATGAATTCTCCGACTTTTTCATGAACTAAATCAAGAAGCATATATTGATTGTGCAGTTGATAAAAGAATTCTCGACGATGAGAAAAATAAAAGTATGATGGTACTGCAGCTGCCATGATGGACAAAGCGAAGAGTGTTCGTTCTAATCGAATAGAGTTGTTCTTAATCAACAACACCATCAGTGGAAAAGACAGAATGTACAATTGCATATCGGCAGATGGAAGCCAATTGACAATGTTGCACATATTGAAAAGACTGACCGAGTTGGTCAACATGAAGATATCATAAATACCATTTTCAAAACAATTACCAGACATATTAGCAGCAGACAACTTGGTGATTGGTCCACCGATATTCAAATCAGGTGACATGATCAAAAATAACCATGTGAAAGCAATCATTGGAACTAGTCTTGCAAACTTGACGAAAATATACAATGAAAAAGGTGCTGTCTTGTCTTTCATGACAGGATACCAGTTGTAAACAGTAAGAGCGGAAGTAAAAGCGATGATAAAGGTGTAATGGTGAATGTACAAATAGTCAAAGTAGTTCTTTGATAGAAAAAGTAATGCAGCGGAAGCTCCACTTAGATGATATTGACGAGGATAATGATGGATGCCGACCATGAAATGAATCAATGCTGCACCCAGTGAAAATCCTAACTTCCAAAGGGAAAAAAGTTCTAAAGAACCTTCACGTGGTCTGCTGGTCAACTTTTTGTAATTGTCTTTCATGTTGAAGCAAGCGATGATACTGTTGTGTTTCATGTTGAATAGAGTCGAAATCAAGTTCGTAGCGATAACTGCAGAAATTAGGATCTTAGCCATGAGTTTGGTCCAATGGTAGCTTGATGATTCATTTGAATAAGGAAGTTCTAGTCTAAGTTCTATTGGCTTGGTCATGTTGGTCAACAGTTCAGTCTTCAGAGCACTCTGAACATCTTTAGGTCCACATGAAGAAGGAAGACAGATACCTCTCATCAGAGGAACAATCGCGTGTCCGACCCATCTCTTGTGTTTCCTAGTGTACCTTGAGGACAGGTTAGAAACTTTATACCATTCCATAGCATCTTCATCTATTTTACGAGGGTAGATGACTCTGATGATATGGAAAGATCCAGTATAATTGTTGTTGACAATCGACCCACATCCAGCGTAATCACCTAGACTTCCTGGTGTTTTGTCTTCTTCACCTGATTCCACTGTTGAAAAAGAGCCGAACATAGTAATTGAATCTACATCTTTTTCAACAAGTCCAGATGCGAAGAGTTTCAAATCTTTCTTGCACTTGTTACTTGCTTCAAAGTCTTCCTGTTTGACAAGTTGATCAAGAGTATGAATGAAAGAACTTTTCAGAGGAAAAGAGAACTTGTGGTACTTTTCAATAACTTGAGTCAATACATCTTCCAAAGTCCAAACGGATGGAAAAGTTGAAAGTAAAAAAATTAAGTTAAAAAGTTTACGAAACCGCATCTTTAACGATTTTCTGAAGATTAGTTACTTTCAAATGAAAAGTAGAAGTCATTCATGTATGTCCTTGACTGACCATACTTGTTTGAGAAATGTAATAATATTGGTGATATTTTTCTTCAAGGATGTAAAAACAAAGCTTCTGATCATGCACCCTGTAAAACCATTGAGTAATATTATTGGTCCCTCAATCAACTCAATGTGTGTGTGTTATGAAATGTCTCAAAGTAATTGACCTGAGGCGATAGAGTTTATCATGCATTTAGTCATTTGGATTCATTCTCTGAATTATTTGCCATTTGAGATACTCATTCAATTCGGGAGAGTTCAATTGATCACATCTTCATCGCCTGTGGGATCAATCGATCATTTTTCACCCTTTGCTATGATACATATCAATTAGGACTGCATATGGCTGAGATGTCGCATTTAACGGTCACACTGAAAGTGATTTTTTTCATCTTATTTAATTTGAACGTTCATCACTTGAAAATCTATTCAAGGATTTTTTCATGCTGAAAAGATGAAAAAAACTTGATGTCCTCACAAAAAAGTCGACAAACAAGCCGACCGGACCTTCGATGATTTGTTTATTCGATGATACCAGTTTTGCAAGACATGAGTTTATTCTTCCCTTGACAAGGTTACTCAGCAAAGTATAATTCATCGGCTGATCTACCGGGATAACTTTGCAATGATGTGTAGTTGTAAAAATCATCCTAATCAAACTGTAATTTACATATTTCCTGGTACATCCACTTTTCGTTGACGATTTAGTCAATTGGGTTGGCATACATTTTTCCAATGGCCAACATTCGATCTTTGGAAATGATAGCCATGACATACTTGTCCTCAATTTCACTGGCATTGTCCTCATTAAATATTTTATATTTTGCTTGGTAGACATTTCCTTTGTCAAGCTATAGTCAGGATGACTCTTTGGTTGAACTGCAAAAAAAAGAAAAACTAGCGAAACAGGCAAAACAAGTGACGCAATAACTTTTCTTCTTCTTTTTTCTTTTTGTGGATAGAAATGAAGTATGCTTCCCTCAGTAATTGTCTGTGACTGCCGAACCATCCGATGACTAAACTGATCATGGTATCAATTGGCCATAAGAGATGGCAGGTTCAGTATCAATTTTAAATCAACCTATGACCCTCAAAGTGGTTGAAAATCGAATGAGATCGTCAAGTCACTTGATTCATTTACATCAATTGACATCACTTTTAAGTTCATACTCATGAGGCTGTGCATTGATTTACCATGAAATCAAAGGGTATAAACAATGTCACACACATTTCATCATCTCTAACTTAACAATGCACCAGATGATGCTAGGAATCAACAAGTGGCATCCTTCCTCTTCACTCATTGACATTCGGTTTTCATCAAGGCCATCAGGATGCTACTTATCTTCGCTCAGGAACAATTGTTAAACATTGCTCTCTTTTCTTTCTCCACCTGAAACGTTTAACTCACCTTAATGCGCTCAAATTTGAGTAAAATTGTTCAATGGTACATCATTATAAGTGATACACATGCACCCGGCTGGCCTTGATCACTGGATCTGCGAATCCGATTAACCCGAATGCACCTCATGATTCCACTAACAATGGTAGTCAGATGAATGTCATCTCACCATTGCTCGGAAAGTCAGCCTGAAAAATGTGACTCGATTGTAAAATCGTATCATTGTTTTAATTGTTGGCCTGAATCTTATGAGAATCGGAACTGCCTCTCTACTCTATCTCTCAGTCAACTCCTATTCCATGTCAGTTCTTGCATTCAATGTTACATTGGTAGGCAATGTGAAAACCGTTGATGAAACAGTGATAAGGAGACAAATTGCATGATCAGTGGAACATAATTTTATTGAGCAAATGAAATGAGTAAGTTCAATGGGATAGCAAATAAGCATCCGGTCGAGTGAATGATCAACTCGATATGGTTCATCAGAACTATTTCTTTTCTTCAAAAGTTATTCGAAATTTGAGAGTTAAACCAGCCAGAAAATTTTCTACTCGAACAAAAGATTGTCCAATTAGCAAGTTTTCGGAGCAAATAGTACCAATTGGGTTACCATTGCCGAAAAATGCAATCATCTTCTCCTTTGGAAAACCAACGACAGTTAAGATCGCCAATGGATTCAACTTGCTATTCTGTACTGTGGCAGAATCAACACAAGCTTTTTCGAGTGTTATTCCAATTTTGAGTGTTGATCCAAACAGGAAATTCTCGGATCGAAAAACTCTTGATCCATTCAGCAAAGTTTGGCAGGACCAAGTTTCATTAACTTGGTGACCATCAGCAAAATTGGCATTAGAAATTTTGATCCTATTTTCTTCTCGAAGACCATGAATGGCTAATCTAACGTGTTTAACCATTTGTTGTTTCTGCATTTCTTGAAGATGAAACAGATGAATCAGGTGAATCAGATGAATCAGTGATGCGTGATGGATAATGAGTGGTGAGATTGTGATGATTCAATGGTCAAAAGTTCATCTTATATACGACACAAGAGTCATCGTAAGTAACTTTTGTCAATAAATAAGGTGACAAGTTGTGACAATAATTTTTTCGTGCCAATTGACCATTTAAACCAATAATAGAATGGAGACTTTTTTCTGTAAATTTTCGCCTAGGACGGTTCCATATGCGGTCAAGATGGCTCCATTGACTGGCACCAATTGATATTCACATTATCCAGGTGTTTAACTTAAGACCTAGTACAATGTGGTACATATGTGATACTTTTCTTAGCACTCATTGGATCGTACCATTAATCTTGTCAATGTAATCCATAAACAAGTACGATAATTGACAATTTCAACTACAAGCATCGACTTTGAAGTACAAAATAAATGAACTGAATCGGATAATCAAAAGAAACAGCAGTTAAAATGCTACATAAATAGAGTGAATGGATACCTTCAATCGAATAATGTTTACCGACTTGAACTTGTTGAGTGAAACAATCAACAAAATAATATTCAATATAATCACCTTATGAATTATTTCATTGTTCATTTCCGATTCGTCATGGCACTCGTGAAGAAAGATCGCAGATTGAATTCATCCATAGATTTGATTTTTCTCCAGACAAGTAAATAATTAAACAAACTATAGAATTATGTAATTATCCAGAGCATGATAAATGAACAGGCAAAAAAAAGTAATTGAACAAGTGACTCCATGCAATTACATCATCATTTGTACCTTGGAGCAAAAGTATTTACGTATAAGTTTGATGCCAGTTTGTTTGTTCTCTAATGATCTGGTAAAAAGTAAATAATCTTCAAATCAAACACATGTTCATCAACACCAGTAATGTAAGTGTAATCTATTAACAAAATGGCATCATTTAACCAAGTTGATTGACTCTTGAGTACGATAAATCATGCAATTACGAATACTCATCAATGTGAATGATAAATTGTTTGAAAATTCCGATGTAAATGTTAGTATTACTTGAAAAATATTAACCGGGACTTAACTGTTTACAGTTGACTTGGCAATAGACTGAATATTTCCACGAATAGAATTTGCAATGTTTATGTGAATTGTCGAACTTACAGCAACAACAGGAGAAAGAAAAATACTGATCGAAATGAACATTTAACTGATTATTGATATAATTTAATGAACATTTGTGTGCAAAGATTGCTTGATCAGCCAGTTTTCATTTGCTGATGTAACTGTTTATCCTTGTGAAAGTCAGGAAACCTACAAAAGTCACTTACATCAGCAAAAAAATGCAACAAAAAAAAATACTTGAATCTAATTTCAAGATTGTAACATAAATTACTTACTTTTAGTTGTATACAAGGAAAAAAAATATTCACAAACTTGTTAAGAAATGTTTCAGACTTTCAATTGACTGAAATATTCATTTTATTATATTTAAATGAACTTGATTATGGTCAGTTGATTTACTCAGTTGAATGTATTAAATGTATAAGATGAAGTAAAGAAAAATCCTGTTAACAATAAACTCAGTTGGTGTCAGGGTAATTTTTATGAGGTGTTATCATGAGTAAGCGGTCAACGGTTATCGGTCAATCCAAAGTCCATCTGACAGATACAAATTTAAAGAAAGGAAGAAAAATGTTTCTTCCTTTTGGTTCCTTTTTTGGCAGAAGGAAGAAGAAACAGGTCAAAGTATTTTCCTAAAGTATCTTTCTTTTCTCTCCTTACTGGTTTATTGTTTGTCGACTCTTGAGGCGAGAGAAAAACAGTCAACATGGTAACAATTGATTCAACATCATCAACTTGTATGAGAGGATGTTCAAAGATGAAGAGATGCTACAGACAGTTGAAATAGTGAAATAAAATCAAGTAAAAAGGGAAAGTAACATTTGCGATGTGTCATTTGATGATTGCATTACTTGATCATTTCAAGAGGACTCGTCCATCTTCGTAACTTCACATTCCAGTTTGACATTGAGGGCAAGAGAGGAGCAAACAAAAGTACCACCGTCCATTGGGCAGCAAGTTAAGTAGATTTATGCCCACCATGGTTAAAGTGACAATCAAGAAGAAGAGGAAGAGGAAGAGAGAAAAATGAAATGATGCAAATTGTCACTTAAATGCCACTCGCATGAGGGGTGAGTTGTCTTCATACATTTTACTGGTGCCTGTTTCTTTGCTTTTACTCACACATACATATATATTCACATTCACATTCACACACACACCGTCTCGCCCTGAGCAAGGAAGTTAAGCGGTGTTCTATGTTCTATTCTTTCCTCCTGCTCCCTTTTCCGGGCTTCTTTGGCCATAGCCAAAAAGTTGTTGAGTTAGTGAGTTTCTCACTTTGACTTACCCTCAGTTCAGTTGACTGTACTAGTGCAGTCTTGCACTCTTGCAGTTGCAGTCTGGCTCACTTCCATTGGCCGCCATCGGTAGTCTTTCTCTCTATCTTCGCTCTCTCTCTCTCTTGTATTCGCTTATTTTTTCCTCCTCGTCGCTCATCAGAGTTCGTAACAGTCGTACTGTACAACTTAGTACACTTGGACCAGTTCAACGCAGGTCCCCTTTAAGCCACCATTTGGTGGGTATCCCTGTCTTCGTTTGTTCCTCTTTTCTCCGTCGATTCTTCCTCTTACATCTTCCTCTTCATCTGTGTCTTGTGTTGTCTTTCGTCTTTTTCTCTCTTTCATTCTTTTCAATCTTCTACTTCTTCATCAACAACAACAACAACATCACAATTTCATCCATTTAACTCTTTTACAACAATTCAAACATCCTCAACACTTTTTTCCTTTTCATCTTGTAATATCTGTCTTTCCTGTTTCCTCTGTCACAACATTATTTCCTCTTTAACCTTTAACATCTTTATCAATAATAACATACATGATAAAGTATTTGGTCAACTTATTCTATTCACTTGAAACTTCATATCGCTAACAAGTTAAAACATTTGTAACCATTTTACAATATTATCTACTTATTTGATAGTATTTTACTTGTGACTACTTTACAAGTCACAATATCATCATCTTTATCATCTTTTCAATCATAGACATTTACACTTAACATACACACTAACATACACAGAGAGTTTGTGTGTATCGTAGTTAACTCTCGTCATCAAGAGCGAGAAGAATAATTTTCAAATTTACTTTTAAACCATCCAAACGTAAGAAGAAGAATAAAAGACAAAGTATTAAAAGGAAAGAAGAAGAAGACAAAAAGGAAGAAGAAGAAGAAGAAGAAAGGTGAATAAGCCAATTGTAGCAGTAAGTATGTGGTACCTGTGAATTCCATGGTTCCATGGTTAGGTTGTTGTTGCCTGCATCCTGGTGATGATGAGCAGCTATTGGAATGTTGTGCCCATCTGCCGACCAGACGCAGCCTCAATTCAACCCATGCCTTGTGCTGCCTCTTTTTTCAATTGTGAGAGTTGTTCAACTTACACACACTCTTTCTCTCTTCTCTCTTTCACTCTATTCACTATTTGTGCTTGTCATTTTGTTAACCCAGTGAGCTCAGCACCTGCTTTTCACCACGAGTCCTCTGGTCCAGCTGATTCGTCAGGTTCGGCACGGACAGGCCCATCATCCGCATCTAAAGCAGTTGCCACACGAATTTCATCAATATCAGCTTTCGTCATGCACAGCATGGAATCAAAATCAGGATCCGTCACACGAGCCTTTACAAAAAAAGCTGGAAGAGCTAAAGAACTTGTAAGTATTTCACTTTGACTTTACTCGTTGTTGTTGATCATGTTAATTATATCATTGTCACATGTTATTCGTTATCAATGACGCATTTACCTACACCGGAACAATGTATTTTCATTACATCAAGATTTATTTATTATTTTAAAATGAAAATACTTTTCCTGTTTAGTCAATTTTCATTTTTTTTATTACAATTACCATTGTAATCATTTGGGTTGGTCGTTGTTGCTTTTTTCTTCACTTGGTTGATGTCTCATCGAAAGACTTTCTCTCTGTTTCTCTTCTTTCCTTTATTTCTTTCATTCTTTCATTGTCGGGTATTTTTCTTCTTCCAACATTTTATTCTACATGTCGCCGACTTCTGACTTTGTGCCAGAAGTACCAAGTACCAAGAGACTAAGTCTGCTATATTTGGCTTCATCGTCAACGGTAGCATCACCATCACCATCATTCCATGTCACTTGGTAACCTGGGAGGTGAATTTTTTTCCCTTCCTTTTTTTTCTTCTTTTTTTTCCCAACTTCCTCAACTTGGTACCTATGTCGGTGGATAAGTGAGCTATTGAACTTTATACAATTATTCATTTCATTCGAACTGACGTGAAGTACACTTTTTGACCAAATAGAGATGGTGGTCAAGAAGAAGAAGAAGAAAAAGCAGTAGTTACCAATTGAAAGGTCCAGTCTCACCAGTCGCCGAAACGACGTACTGAGGTCACTCGTGCCTTTTTTCCTGCCCACTCGAATCTTCTTCCTTCTTCTTTTTCATCTAATTCGTCTCTTCTTCTTCCCTTTCTGTGCAAAGTCACAATTACCAACTCACAAGGCTTCAACTAAATGACCGACAAGACTAATCAAAGTACTGCTTGAACAAACACATCCTTAACTTTTTACTTCTTTTTTTCTTCCTTTTCTTCTGTTTCTCTAATGCTGACTACTTTGTTATTATTTGAATGATCAACTTCCACCGGATAAATATATCTGAGTCAGATGTTTTTAACTTGTGATTTGATGGTATGATTTGTAATGTTGATTATTTTTCCTCACGTAATGTTATCCTTGGAGACTTTGAAAATAGATGAAGTTGATGTTAAGTTAACTTTTGTCTTTGCCAAACTAACCTTACACTCAAATGGGTCATTACTTTGTTATACCTGATTATGTATTGTAAATGTAATGCGTCAACAGTTACCTTTTGTTACAAGGCAGGTGGTGTGACATACATTGTCACTAAAAGTACTTAAACATCCTCCTGATTTCATTTATGTGTTTGTGTGTGTGTAGATTGTTTTTTATATATCATCTTTTTTCTCTCTCTTTCATTCAATTTAGCTGCTACAAAATTTTGGTAAAGCGGACAAAACAACTGACGAACTTTTTGAACTATACCACAATAATTTTAATAAACAACACAGTACAGCCTTGCGTCTACAAAAAGAGCTTAAAAACTACGTAAGATGTTTAAGAGGTAAGTTTAACTTTGTTGTTAGATGTTTCACTAACATTCATGAGTCATTATTGTTTTTCATCATACTGTATGTACGGTTTTAATCATGTGATCAAATATTAAAGATCAAGTGTTTGTTTACTTGTTAAAGTAACTTCATCTTGTTCGACCAGTTACTTTTTTTTAAACATCCTTACATCCCACTGTATCACTGAGGAGTTAATGAAGAATGATAAGTTAACCAACATGATGTCTTTTTATTTTATCACTACTTTGACAGCTCTGGAAACAGCCAACAAAAATTTAATGGACTGCCTGACAGAAATTTATGAGCCTGAATGGCCTGGTCATGATCAAATACCTGCAAAATCACAAGCTTTACAAATTTACTATGAAGAATTGTGTCACAAGTTAAATGATCAGGTTACTATTCCCCTCAGCACATATTTGAGTCAATTTTCGGAAATCAAGGTGAGTTCTTCTATCAAAATATACCTCATATATGAAGAAAGTGTGATGATGATGAGGACATTTTTTTTCTTATTCTATCACTTCTAATATGAGTGGGTGTTGTTATCCATATTCTGGTAAATGCTGAGTCTTTCTTTGCATACTCAGGAAAAAAAATAATTGGTCATTGAAAACGCCTTCTTATCTTTTACTAACTTACAATGTTATTTATTTTTTTCTCTTTTCCTCTTTTCCTCTTCACTTTAATATTTCCTTTCATTGGTGATCATCTGAATTCAAGGCCAAAATTGATAAACGCGGGCGTAAACTTGTGGATTATGATGGAACTCGACACACAGTTGAGTCTCTTGAAAATAAAGCTGGTAAAAAAGATGAAATTAAAATTGCCAAATCTCGTGAACAAATGGAAGAAGCTAGACGATTGTATGAAGTACTCAATCGTGAATTGCATGACGAACTTCCTGGACTGTATGATTCACGAATACCATTTTTGATTTCAACTTTACGAACTCTCTTTGCTTCTGAGACCAGGTAATTTAACTTGATTACCTTTTAACTACAACTATGTCGTTTTATCGTGATTTATATTATTTTTTTTTCTTACTAAGTTACCACTTAAAGAAAAACTTTTATTATCATATTTAACTTACCTTTTTATTGTTGATGTACTATTTTTTTTCTCTCTCTTTCTTGTCTGCTTTTTGTGTAGATTTCACAGTGAAAATTCCAAGATCCACTCTCAGCTAAGCGATTTGATTGATTCATTAGCTGTTGAAGCTGAAAAAGGTTCATTCAACACTGGTATCAGTCAACGACAGTTAAGTCCATCTGCTGTTCTATCAAGTATCAAACACTCTTACTCTGATTCTGGAGCAAATGGTGACAAAATCGGTGATGTAAGTTAATACTCTTTAATCTATCAATATATTATAATGATAATTGATCTTGTTTAATCATTTAAATTATCAAATAGGTATCATCACCAACATCACCTGAAAGAAAAAGACCAGCAGGTGAAGGACAAGAAATTCCTCCTGGTGCAACAACTACTGATTTACCCACTGGTGTACTGTACAAAGTTCGAGCGATGTATAAATACCAAGCTGAAGATCAAGATGAATTGAATTTTGAAGGTGGTGAAATTATTCGTGTAATTGAATTTGAAGATCCTGAAGAACAAGAAGATGGATGGCTTCTTGGAATTAAAGAAAGTACTGGTGAAAAAGGTCTCTTCCCAGCTAATTTTACCAGACCGATCTGAAATAATCATAATAGAAGTAACAAATTCATGATGCAAACTAAATAATAACTCAGACAATAAGAATCAAGTATTTTCATTGAAATGATGATTATTTGTATGTGGTTTATCAAATGTGCCATTTTCGATAGAAGACAAGATGAATACTTGAAGTTCTTGCCATTTAATCTGTTTTTACTTGCATCGACATCCTTCTCTCTCTCTCTCTCTTTCTCTTAAAGTTTGCCCTTATCTTTCTTCCTATGTACGACTAAGTTGTCTGCCACATTGGCATGAGATATTAAAATGAAAATCATTTTGAGCACTTTATGGACAATTAATTAATTAGTCTGTTGAAATTTTCAATAATTTTACTCATGACAAGGTTAATTATGAATTTACATTTAATTTATTTACAATCGAATTATTATTATCGTTTATAGCTTGATTATTACTTTGTTCCAGATTTCTTAGATCGAATACACCAGCAGAACGCAACGAGAAAACAGTATAATATGGTTATAGCACCAAGTGATGTAACTGAGTAATAAAATGCAAGTCCAATATCTGAGAATTCTAATAGACCCAGGATTTCAGGCTCTTTTTCATTAGAACATTCTTTATATATCTTCATGGTTTTTGTTTCAGATACTTTTGTTTGTGCTCCTTCCATTAGTTTAACCAAATACTGGGAATCATCATTTTTAATGAAAAATGAGTAACTAGGCGAGTCCGCATCGAGGAATAAATCCAACATAAAAGTTGGATTGAGTGAAGCAACTCGCTCATCAACGGACGCGATTGTTGCACTGTTGACAGAAATAATAGTTGACTGATTATCTTGACTCCAAGTTGCAGTAACGAATGGAGGTGTGCCACAGAATAGATGCTTTCGTGTATCACCAATTTTAAAACTTTGCCAGGATGATGATGGATAAATAGAAGATGTGATCAATTCAGGATCTCCCAAACTTTGACCTTGAGGACATAATTTAGCAAGGGTTCTGAATGAATCGATAGCGAACTCATCAGTAATTTTTTTTTCCATTTTCTCTTGCATTAGATTTATGAGGCCTAATTCGTAAAATTCTCCATTCTTAGTAAGAATAACGATTTCATAAATATGGTTCGCAGGTGAAACGGCGTAACATCTAGGAATGTGAGGGCGGCAAATAACTATGTCCAATTTAGGTCCAGATTCTAGTTCTTCAGTACATACTTGCACTGGACCAAATGGATTGCGAATGTTGATGGGTTCAGATGGGGATACGAGGACCAATGATATGGAGATAAGAATGAACTTAACAATTGCAATCATTGTACGATTGTAACTGGCAGACTTATAAGTGAACTTTAACAGAACTGGTTAAATGTGAATTAAGATTTATACATATGATAACAATGCGTGAAGAATGCACGCTCTTGAATGATCTTCTGATATAATCACACTTCTGTAGGGATTGGTAAAATCTTAATTCAACTATTTCTTATGCTACTGATAACAATTGATTTAACTGTTATCGACTGTCAAGAACAGATGAAAAAGAGGTACAGAATCTTTACACAAAAGAAAGTTCTTTTAAAAGTTTCTCATGGAAAGAGAGAAAGAGGAAAGTTTAAGTGTGCCATAGGTAAATTAGTTAAATGTGTCCAGTTGGAAGAACAAGAAGAAGCATGACCAGTGGTCCGTGAGGGTAAATGGTACTTGGACACACATGAACACTCCAAATGTCCGTGATCATGATGGCCCATCATTGGTTCAACGGATGGTGCTTTTTATTACCAGGTTAATTCTTCTTTATTTTTCTTTCTCTCTTCTTCTTTCTTTCTCTTTCTTTTTCGGTTGTTTCACCCACGCGACCAGTTTGGTTGAAATGACTCCAATGAGTGAAATGGCTGACCGGTTCTTTTGTGAAAATTAGTTGAATCAGTATGATCAGGTGAAAACACGTGCCAATTGGCGGTGATGGTGAAACTGTTCACCTTGTCACTTGTTCATTGTACTTGTTCTTTTCTCTCCTTTTTTTGTGTCCATTGATTGACTTTTGCTCTTGTTCTATTGTGTTTGACCTTACACTTTGTGTATTTCTCTTTCTAAATGTGTTTGCATGTTTTTTTCATAAAAGGAGAACAAAATTTTTACATAGAAGAACAAGTTGACTGTCTCTACTCAAATTCATTTGCATGAATTATTTTAGTCATATTATCAGACACAAGATGTCTCTTGATGACTGAGGATATTTTGTTTGATATTGAAGTTGAATTGAGTTTTTTATGGAGACATTGACAGTTCATTTCTTTTTTATCCCTCGTATATTTGTATGTTCACATATATACATTGAGAAATTCACATGAAATTGAATTCATTTGTTCATATATTATAATAAAAGTATGGAAGTTTAGTTACTTAGTCTAGTTTTTCTTGTCCTGAGTCTCCCTTTTCTTTCGTCGTTTCACAGGTCATGATTTACCGGTTATTGACATTGCCATGAGAAATGAGTTTACATAGAGGACAAAAGTATAAAAAGATATAATATTATATAATATTAAAATGCATCATTGAGTGTAAGAAGGTGGAAATAAAGGGAAAAAAGGAAAAAAAAGAAAAAAAAAGTAAGTTAAGTAAAAGATGCATTGTTTGACAAAGTAAAAGAATTGAATGTAAGAAAAGTAAGAAGGTAAGAGTACTAGTATCAGTTGTAGTTGTAAGTAAGGTAAAGTACAGTTGACAGAATATCGAATTTGTCGCACCCATGAACTTTTTGACGTTTGTTAAGTATTAACACTTGGCAAAAAGAATTGAACTGTAGTAAAGTATTTGATGTTTAAGGAGGATTTTTAGTGAGACAACCTGAAGAATTTGTTTGATAGTATCTCAGGTACTTACTTACACTCAACTTGATACAAGGACACTAGAAAACAAAATAAAAGAACAAGTCCACAGGATGCTAGACACTTGGCTGCCGGGCAATGAGTTCGAAGAAACAAAGAGACAAAGAAGAAACAAATGCCAAGTGGCATGAGGCCAGTGGCGTTGAGAAGAGGCGACAAAAGTGGATCCACTTTCTACTTGTACTTCTTCTTTTTAGATACTTTGTTGTACTTTTACTTCCACTTTGACCAGGAAAGAAGGAAAGAAGGAAAAAAGAAAAAAAGAACCAGGGACAATCCGAAGAGAGGACAAACCGTCTAATGGACTGACAAGGATGGCCAAAGGCTAACACTGTGTACCACAATGCAATGGCAATTCACTTGCTCAGTTTCCTTGGATTCTTCGACTGCCTTTTAAGTCTTCTTCCTCTTATGTTTCTTCTTCTTCTTTCACTTGAACTTCTTCTTACTTCTCTTCGCCGACTTGTCTGCTTTACCCTCTTATCTGGTCATGGATGTTCATTTGTCCGACACTAAAAGTATATTTGTCTCTCTTTGACTCCACTTTTTGCACTTGTTCATCCTTTTTCATCGTTGTCCATTGCTGTTTCAGTCACACAATGAATCTTTATTTGCTTTGTGCAAGTGACCAAACACTTTGTGGGTTAAAAAATAGTCACAACTTTAACATCTGACAACGACAGCAGCAGCAGCAGCAACGACAACAACCACAACAACAACAACAACATCAATTGCATCAATAACATCAACAGTCATGACTCCCACAAAAATATTTCTATCCTCCCACCAGTCAGTTAACTTTCAGTTCATTCAACATCACCTCATTGTGTGTAAAAGAATTTTCTTTCTCAAAACATTCAATGTTAAAAATGTTTCCTTGACTCGTGACTCCTCGTCGATTGTCATTTGGATTTTCTTTTTCTTTTTTACTTCTTCTTTTTTCTCTTTTTTCTTCCCCTTCAATAGTCAATTGTCAAATGTACTTGTACTCGGTCCAAGTGAAAGCTTCAACTATCAACACTATCAAACTGCAACTGCAAATGTCAGGGTAAACTTACCACCTTTGGCAGACAACCGGACAAAAAGAGTTACCTCAACTGTTCAACAACTTCACCATCAGGCCAATAACTGCAATTGTATGTACATTTATGGATTTTTTCTTCTTCTTCTTCTTTAACTTTGCAACTTTTTAAACTGACTGACATTGAGATGACAGATTATTTTTTTTTCTCCTCTCTTTCTTCTACCTTGTAAACCGGTCCAAAGCGAGTGAACTCACTCGTCATCGTCAACGGTGAAAGTGTCTTTAGTTTTCTTTCTCTTCCTGTTTGACTATTTTTTTCACTTTACACAGTAAAAGAAAATGAATGATAAAGAAAGAAAAAATATACTTCTTTTTTCACCACAACAGATATTTCAACAGGTCAAGCATATTTTTTGGTCCTGAAAAATGGTCAAATTGAATTAAACTCCATCAACACACACGTTAATCGCATGAGAGGTCACATAACAGAATAAACATAAATAGGATAAAGAAGAAGATATTCGAAAAATAAACAAGTCGTAAGTGAAAATGATGATCAACCTTTTTTTTCTTTCTCTTTTTTCACCTTTCTTCATTATTCAAGGTAATTTATCCTCCTTTTCCACACATTCAAAGACATAGAACTTTTATTACTTGAAATAAGCACATCCGGTTAAATGATTCAACCGGGTGCAACAATTGAAAATATGCACAATTCAAGCATTAATTTTCAATTGAACAACTTTTATTCTTTCCTTCCTTCACCTTTGCAAACACTATCAAGATAAACAATTACACTACCACCACCATTACTACCACTACTACTATTCATTATTATATACTCTCTTTCAATAGAATGAATGGATGATATAAAAAAATCTTTGTTACTTGACCTTTTACTTTAAGTAGTAGACTAAATTAACCTGTCACAGGAAGATCAAATGCAAGTGCAAGTGAACTGCTTGACTGATGATGTTGCTGTTGTTGTAGTCACTGCTACTACTGCTGATGTTGTTGTTGTTGTTACTTGATTGACTGGACAATGAAATTTACAGTTTAATTGACTAAAGGTGTCTTTTGTGTACTGTAGATGATGTTAATTTTGACACATTTCAAATGAAGGTAATTGAACTTGAATATCATCTGGTTAAATTAACGAGAGCGAATTCGTTGGAGGTAAAATTGGTTACTTTGTTGCTGTTCATGTTCATGATGATGATGATGATGACGATGTTGTTCATTGACTTGAATCGAGTTAAGAGTTAAAGGTAAAAGTAATCATACTGACCGTCGTCTATTCAGTGTAATGTAAGATGAAGAACAAATTTAAAGCAACTGACGAAGTCTTTGAGAAGCAATTTTTATTGTACCAAACACGAGGTGGAACGTGAAACAAGTCACTCAAATTGATATAATGAGTTACCTGAGTTTCTTCTTCTGGTTATCATTGAAATGTCTGTCATCTTGTACATTTATCTTTCATACTTTTCTTCTTCGTCTTCTTTCATCTTTTCCTTTACCTTCTTCATCTTCTTCATCTTCTTTTCTCTCCTTCGTGTCCAAGTGAACAAGTTTAAAGTGGTTAAAATGTTCACCTCACCGAAGACTAAGCAAGTGAATGTTTTTTCTTCTTCTCCTTCTTCATCTTGTTCTTTTGCTTTTGCTTTTGCCTTTGCCTTTGTTTGTTGTCTTGTACAGTGATGAGTAAACTTGTGTAATGATGTTCATGATGTTCATGATGTTCATGATGTTGACGATGTTCATCATGTTCACCATGAGTGTTTTACCATTCGAGTCACGTTAAACATCTTCGCTTTTTCTTTCTGTCCATCATTTAGTTCAACCAAGTGAATGGAATACAACATCTTCTTCTTTGCGTGTGTTTAATCCGTGTCCAGAGGTGGATTCTTTGAAAAGTTTTACCTCTTTTACTCTTTTTCTCTCTCATCTAACCTTCTCTTTTCTCTCTTCTCTTTTCTCTCTTCTCTTTTCTTTTTTCTCTTTTCTCTTTCCAATGTGAATGTGGATGAGAATGTGGATACTTTTGTGTGTCAGTTCAATTGGTTGCACGGGATTTAACTGGACTCTGGTCGTGTTGTAACTTGATTGTTCAGCCAATGGTACCCAGAAAATAACAGCTGAAACAGTAAATGTAACAACACACACACAGACAATTGTACAACACAACTGTGTGTACCAAACAGTCTCACTGTTGTATATTCTTTTTATTCTTCTTCTTCTTTTAGTCTTCTCTTTCGATGTCTTTGGAGAATTTGGAAGAAAAAGATGAACAAGTAAAAGAAAAAAATAAAAGAGATACAAAATACATGAGAAAATGTTCACGTCGGCACATGATGAAGGGCTGGTCAAAGCTTTTTCGTGACATTTGATGTCTTCTTGCTTAATGTACGTGAAAAGGATAAAACTTTTCATCTCAAGCATGTATTTAGTTCTTCTTCTTCTTCTTCTTAATGTTCAAGTCTTCGTGTCCTCTGATTGTTTTTCTAGGACTTTTTCTTCTTAGTTTTTTTTACTATTTATCGTAGAAATATTTTCATCCTCTCTATCTATCTTTCTTTCTCTTTACTCTTCTTTCTCAATGTTCTAATGGCATAAGTAGGCAATTAATGACAAAACTAATACCACTGATGGTATTTCTTTGATGTCATCGATTGATGTTGATTGATCAGACTGACCCAAGTAACATTACTAGTGTTCTATCGGGTGGTGTCATTCATTCATACATACATTCAAGTACACTAGTAAGTTGCCATTTACTTGCACTTGGTTGAAAAGCACAGAACAGCCAATTTTTACGCCTTATCAGATGAATAAAAAGAGAAAAAAAGAAAAGAGAGAAAGAGGAAAGTTTAAGTGTGCCATAGGTAAATTAGTTAAATGTGTCCAGTTGGAAGAACAAGAAGAAGCATGACCAGTGGTCCGTGAGGGTAAATGGTACTTGGACACACATGAACACTCCAAATGTCCGTGATCATGATGGCCCATCATTGGTTCAACGGATGGTGCTTTTTATTACCAGGTTAATTCTTCTTTATTTTTCTTTCTCTCTTCTTCTTTCTTTCTCTTTCTTTTTCGGTTGTTTCACCCACGCGACCAGTTTGGTTGAAATGACTCCAATGAGTGAAATGGCTGACCGGTTCTTTTGTGAAAATTAGTTGAATCAGTATGATCAGGTGAAAACACGTGCCAATTGGCGGTGATGGTGAAACTGTTCACCTTGTCACTTGTTCATTGTACTTGTTCTTTTCTCTCCTTTTTTTGTGTCCATTGATTGACTTTTGCTCTTGTTCCATTGTGTTTGACCTTACACTTTGTGTGTTGACTGATTGATGTAACTTTCTTGCTCTCTCGCTCGTCGTCCCTGTGTTTCTCTCTCTTTCTTTGCCAATCTCCTTTTCTTGTGTCAGGAAGCAACTTGACTGTGTTGCAATTGTTGCCGGGGTGAAAAAGAAGGTGAAAGAAAAAAAATGAGAAGAAGAAGAAGTAGAAGAAGAGTTAGATCTTCAATTGGAACAAGTCAGGGTCGCACTACACAAATGACTGTACTGTGCACACCCTGACCTTTGAGTATGGAATTCAGTACAATCAGTACATTGAGCAGATTTAGTGGATTCAGTGGATTTCACTGAAACATTTGCCTGTTGACTGGATGTGGATCTTTTTCTCTCTTTTTTTGTGTCTTTTTGTCTTTTCTTTCTTCAATGTGTGTGTTTTTTCCATACGAGTAATCTCAGGGTAAAAGTTACAGCAAGACAAGTTGTAACCACACACATACTCACACTCATACTCATACTACTGAAACAACTTACACACTCCCCAAATGGTGGGTCCTAGATGGTTGATGCTGCTTTTTGGGCAAACGCGAGTCTCTCAAGCGCAACTCGGTTTGAGACATTCAAACGTCGCACATCTTTTTCTCTCTTTTTCTCTCTTTCTCTCTTTCTCTCTCTCTCACTTTACTTTACTCGTCAGTTGAAGACTTTGTGTGAGTCTCATTTCGCCTTTTACCCCCTTTACTGGTTCACCTCTTACTTACTTACTTAAACAACGACAAGGACGACACACGCATTGTAACTTCGTGACATCAATATAACTACCAAGTGACGAAATAGTCTATGACAAGAAACAACAACTGATCAGTTGGAAGAAACTGTTGACCAATCATCAGAAAATATGAAGTCATCCTAGTCCAGTCAGTTGAATATACACTATACACACATAGACATCATTGTGACACTATTTGTCTCAACAACAGCTACTTGATCACATCAATTTAATCAACTTACCATCTTCTCTTTCACGTCTTCCTGTATCATCATCTTCTTTACTCCTTAGTTTATCATCATCATCTTCATCATCTTCTTCTTCTACTCTCTTACTAAAACTTTATTTTCTTCATCACTTCCTTCATTGTTGTCTTTGTGAATTTGTGTGTATTTCATTGCAAAGGAAAAAAAATGTCCAATTTACACCAACATCGACTTAAGATTACTTCAATACATCTACTGGCCATATTTGTTTTTACCCTTTGCAGTAATATTAAATTGTGCCACTCTTCTTCTCGAGGTAAGAAGATGATATTTATTTATTTTATTTATTTTTTCTTCTTCCTTTTTTTCACATTTTTCATCTAATGAAAATTCCATCCGCCAAATTTGGTGAAAAATATTTCAACTCATTTCCCTTTTATGGTTTGTGCTTGGTAGAATAAAAGTTGTTTTATCCTTCACTTAAGATGTACAAATACATCCCCACTCACACACATTCTAATACAAATACATACACATAAAGTATTCTCATGTCCATCAGATGATTAATTAAACTTTGTTGTTGAATCATTTTTACTTTTCTTCCCTTCTCCTTGGATAAACTTCATCACCCTGACCGCCTACATTTGTTACATTTGCTACTTTTGGTGATAAAACAAATTGTGTGTACAATTGGAATGGGCATGAAAAACCCACACAACCAACAACAACCAACTACAACAAAATACTATTACGACGACGACAACAACAACAACAACAATTTGGATTCCATGGTGACATGCATTAACCAAATTGACAAAACAATATTTTTCAATTGAAACACTTTGCACATTTTTTACGATACGGTCATTACATCATGGTCGTAGTCAAAGTATCATGTAATCGACAACAAATGCAGGTGAAGGTAACTCTTGCATCAAATGTTAGTGTATCTAGTAATCATTTAAAAGATCAAGTTGTTGTATATCTGGACAAACTTCGTGATTATCCTGCATGTCAACCATCAATAGATACCTTGACCAATAGTTTAAATTTCATCTTACCCTTGGGAGAAGATTTTTATTCCTGTGGAACCAGTCGACTTCACAATAAACTTACAGGAACTAAAGTTTACTACCACAAAGTAATCATTGAAGAAAAAATCAATCCTATCAATCAACAACACCAACAACAAGACAGACAATCATCATCATCATCATCATCATCATCTCGTCATCATGAAAATCGAATATTTAACAATAACTTGAAAGGCGATGTAAATGATGATGAATCTACCAAATGGTCATCATCATCATCATCTGAATCGATTAATTCAGATGATTGGTCACAAGAAACAGTTGTTGTCAAGTGTGTTGTCCCTAGTGATACTTCAATACACTTAGGTCATCGATTTAAAAGGCAAAATAGATTTAGTGAATTACCTGAAAATTTTACTGAATCATCTGAAGAATTAATTGATTATTCAGGTAATGTTACTGCATCTGCTCCAATTCGTTGTTAAATATAGCAGTTAAACAAAATGGTGAATTTGTTGATACTGCATTAAATGTATCACCTGGGACACCACTTGAAATGATAATATATTTAGATGATGTATCTGCTAATGTATATGGTTTGTTGACATCATTTTTACGTGTGACTGATAATACACCTCGAAAACAGGAAGAAATAATCATACTCAATGGATGTTCTATTGATCCATACATATTTGCTAATTTTGAAACTAATGATGGAGGTAAATCATTATCAGCTAAATTTCGAGCTTTTAAATTTCCTGAATCTAATTATGTATTGTTTGTTGGTACTGTTAATGTATGCTTAAATTCATGCCTTGGAGTACAATGTGGTGAAGGTCAAATTGGTTATGGTAGACGTAAACGTAGATCATCTTCATCTAATACAATTAATAATAATTTACCTTATGATCCTAACAAAGTGTTCGAAGCTGAACTTACTGCTTTTGTTAAAGTTGGATACAATAATCAACATAATAGTGCAAGTAGTAATAGTAATAATAATAACAATAATAATAATTTGAATGATCTTAATGATAATTCAAATGTTAATAGTCAACAATCAACAACAACCACAACAATACAATCATCGATATAGAAGTAACAAAGGTCAAGTATTTGCCAATTCGACTGTTGATTTGTTTCCTCATGGATCAGGTGCTAAGATTGAATCTAGACCTGCTTCGAGTTACTTCACTGCTTCCAAATATTCATCTTCATCTTCATCACCTTTATCATCTTCATCTTCATCTTCATCTTCATCTTCTTCTTCATCTGCATCATCTTTTAAATCAATATATTTCATTTGGTACTCATCCAATATTATAACAACTGCCACCAATTTACCTGTCTTGTTAACTTTTATTTTTTTAATTTGTCAAATGTTTTTACTTTGTTAAAATTAAAATAATTTCTTTCATCAACATTAAATAATTTCACACATGCAACAACAAGAAAAAAAATAAATTAAGAAAAAAAAAAGTAAAAGAAAGAAAGAAAGAGAAAATTAGAGCGAAAAAGAAAAATTTTTACAAAAAACAAAACAAAGTAAATTACCTGAAGAAGAGAAAAAGAAAGAACGATGATGAAAATGAATTTCGTTGAAAAGATAAGAAAATGTCAATTATACAAATTTTTAACTTAACCAAATTGTTAACTTAACCCTTGTTGAGAAAAGTACCATCAATTATGTTTCCAACGAAAAGAGAAAAAAAAGGATTAAAAAGATAATACAAACACATGAGAAAAAAACAATGGTGAATAAGTGAATTACTTCCACATTCATGGATGAAATGATGTTTCATCATGCGCTTAATAATCAAATGTTTTTTCATCACTTGATCATTTGTACTGAAATCACTTAATTTACTCAATTAATTAAGTCAATTTACACAACACACACAGTAAATGAGAATGAAAATGAGGAAAAAGGTGAAATACAATGCGATATATTTCAACTGTTTAATTTATTTTACATCAATTTAAAGCAATCAATTTCAGTATACAAGTGAGAGTAAATGAGAGTAAAACATGTTGAATGTTATTTGTATTTACTAGTAATGACAAAAGGATAACAACGACAATGACAACGAGGATGACAGTAACAAAGAACAACAACACAAAAGTATCATCGAAACAAGTCAAGTTAATTGAATTGCAATGGATAACACACAAGTGAAAAGAAATAAAAAGAAATAAAAAGAATGACAATAGTTGTTGAATAGTTGAATAAGGACAATGTGAGATATTTGGTACACCAATTGGGCTGCAAGATGTCAAGTGTATTATAATTCATCTATTGTCAATGAGGAAATTGAGTAGGAGGAGATGAAGGAGAAAAAATAAAAGAAAATTGTCAATTGTGCAAAAGTTCAATTGAAATTTTTCGCCCAAAAAAAATAAAGAGTTCACAAATGACACCCCTGAATGGCCCAATTTGGATAAAATATCATTCTTATCATCATCATCATCATCATCATCATCATCATCAGTTGTATTCTTTTTTGCATTTTCATGGTGCATCTGTTTCTGATGGTGGGTTATTCTTTTTCTATACGACCCAATGTAAATATAAATTCAATGAGTACGACTTTACACTAATAACATCACACAAGACTACAAAGTGACAAGTGATACTACAGCAGATATATTCAAGTTGTATTGCAATAAAAATACCAAGTGAAATAAAGACACTTACTGTGAAACAAGGAAAAAGGATGAATGAGATAAAAGAATCTTTCAACAATGCCTTACAAAGATGAAACCAAAGAAAGTGAAAAGATGTTCTTGACTTACATGTCACATGTTGGCTCCTTCTTATTGCCTGATTCTTTTGAATGTTCTTATTCTGTACTATTTTGTTCTGTTCTATTCTCTTCTCTTGAGTTGACTTGAGTTGAGTTGAGTTGACTTGGTCCTTTTTTTCCATTTGATTCAATTGCACGTCATTTCAAGCTGGTGTATCATATACATTGAATGCAGGGAAAAAAGAAAAAAGGAAGAAAAAAAAATTCACTGTCGACTTGACTGAATGAACCATGTTGTATTCAGTCAGTGTGTGACATGTAGTTGTTTCATCTTCTACTCAGTCAGTTTGTCTTTTCCATCTTTACCCATCATCCGATGTATCTTCACCTTGATACTTCAGATGGATGATGGTGAATGATATCAATGACACCAATGATGAAAAAAAATATACTATACAGACAAGCAAGTCAGATGCAAAGTGAACAAGTGGATGTTTCTTTTATCTTTGTTTTTCATCCTCTTCTTGTCATCTTTCAATCCACCGTTTTCCTCATGAGAGACATAAGAGAGAAAGAAGGAAGAGAAAGAGAAAGAGAAAAAGGAAGAAGGATTTAACTCGCTTGAAATCCTTTTTCATGGTATTTTCTTTTTCCTTTTTACCCACTCGCTGTGTCCAAGTGTCATTTGACTTTCATCACACTGTCGTTTCCGGTCGTCAGTAGTCGCAATGCATCAAATTGTTCTATTCTCCTCATCATCATGACATTTTCACGTTTTTTTCTTTCATTCTTTCTTCATCCTTCCAGTTGAAATGTTATTTCTCTTTTTTTTCTTCTTCTCTCTCTTGGTTTGCGAGTTTGTTTGTCTGTTTTCTTCACACACATAGACAGACAGACAGAAAGAAAGAAAGTGAGTAACATTGTGTCAATTGACATCTTCACTGGTGTCCAAAGCGTCTTATTCATACACAAAAAGTACATGTGAGCATCAACATCAACATCAGCATCAGCATTAGAGAAAGATGGACATCAGGTCAATATGAAATCAGTAGCACTCAGTCAACTGTGTGTATGTCATCCACGTATTCGCGTATCTTCAAAAGAAAATCACCCCAAGTGAGAGACGGATATGAATTGGACATTGGGACAATCCAACACCAGTTCTAGTATAGTAGCATCAGTGGCGTTTTTATTTGGTCCCTTTTTTTTCTTCCTCTCACTCATGTACATCAGTATTCGACTCAAGGATAGAAATCGTGTTTGTCAGATCTTCTTTCTTTCTTTTTTTTCTCTTTTTCTTCTTTCGTTCTTCCTTCGTTCTACAAGCTCGAAACGTAGAAAACTTGTTCAGCCTTAGTTTGTCCTGACTCTCTTTCTCTTCTTCTGTAACCGTGTAATCTGACGAGTGTCTGTGGTGCTTGTACTTAACTCACATCACCTTGCAACATGATAAAAAGCAATGAGAAACATACAACTGCACACTCCATACAATATTCAACATTCATCATTGTACATTGTACATTGTACATTGTTCGACTTGAAAGAACAAAAGAAAGAACAGGAAAGACTTTTTCTCCCTTTTTTTCATTCTTTCTTCTTCCTTTTTCTTTCTCCTTGTCTATTCTTTTCAACTACTTGATATAACTCACACACACACCATTGAATAAGGTGTTTTAATTAATGACACTGAAGGCAACCAAAGATTCATCCAAGTATGTTAAAAGTACTCTTGACTCTTCTCTCTCTCTTTTAAATGGTTAAAATGATTTTAAAAATACACTCAGACACGCATGGACACTTCACTTAGTTCGAGTAGAACAAACAAACCAGCCATTTTTCCTTTGTTTTTATATTCTTCTTCCCTTGTTTTCCCTTTACTTGAGTTAATTAATTATTCAACTGGCAACAGACAACACAATTTTTTGATTGATACTATGGATTAACTAGTCTGTTAAATTTTTTCCCTTCTTCTTCTGTTGTCTACATCATACAGTTATTTTGATATAGAAATATATCTCATTATTAAATGATTCAACATGCAGATACTTGAATAATTTAATGAGGAACTTTACACAACTTGACAATGACAAAGGCAAGACAAAAAAAATATGCTTGAATTGTTGCTCCTTGTTCTTCATCAGTTGACATACACTTTAAGCTCAATTGAGCTCAAGTCAAGGCAAATGTTCATCAGTTAACTTTTAAACTTACAACACAAACATCCGTACAAATTAGCATGTACAATGACACAACTTTGTTCAATTATAACCTCTTTTTCTTCTTTCTACTTCTTTCTTCTTCTCTTTGGACAATTTGTCAACTTTGTACACTTTGTACACCAATTGGTGACTGACACAACCTTGGTTACCTTGACATAGCAATCAATTCACTGAGTACAATCAATCAGTGAAGAACAATCCATGTCCTGACAGTCCATGTGAAGTCTTACAGTCACACACGAATTCTTTGTCCATGACAAAAATAGCCAAGTCAGTCAGTCACTAAGACAGTATTTCGATTTTTCTTTGTCCTTCTTTTATTCTCTCAGTTCTGGTGAACATTTTGCTGTGTGATGCACTTTGTGTTCAACTAACTGAGATGATTCACATCTTCATCATCACCATCATCACCATCACTAACACTACTAATACTAATACTACAAGTACAACTTCTACTACAACCACCACCACCAACAGGACAAGGGACAATGTTACACTGTGAAAATCATAATTCACCGTCTCATTGATTTGTACTTAATTTACCATGTCGTATAATCGTGTATACACTTGTAACGATTTATTTTTTTTCTGACGACAACAAAGTTAATGATGAATATTTTGACCTGTCCAATGGGTGCTTTTGCACAAGTCACTTTAGATAACAACACAACAACCATGATGACGATGATGATGATGATGATGATGATGAGAAAGTTGACACAATGTACATTTGTGGACTACCTGAGTGAGGAAGAAAGAAAAAGGTAGAGAAAAAAAAAGTCACATTGAACTTTGTCTATCGTGTGTCATTAGTGTCATCATTGTACACATAAAATCACCCTTCACACGGCAAACAGCCGACAGCAGGAAGAAGTAAAAAAAAATATTCACATGTAATCACAGTAGTTTTTTTCTTCTTTCTTTTTTTTACTTGTACCTTTAGTTACTTGGATACTTGTGTACTTCACACATGGTCGATGTAAAAAGTGTGAACGAACATTCAGTGAATGTGTGTATGTGTGTTCGTTGAAAAGAACTTAAAGAATTTCTAATGAATCAACCTGAAGAGTTGTGTGTATTCAATGATATGATAAAGAATAAATCAACAACTTTACAAGTGAAATAAGTTGAAACAAGTAAAGGTCAAAGAATTTATTTAATCCGCTTGAGATGTTTTACATTTTTTGTATCCTTTTTCCTGTTGTCCTTTTGATGATGAATATCATCAGTAGTTGTAACAACAACAACAAAGTCACTCAGTCGATTCGTTGCAATGTAATTCTTTTCATTGAGTCATCAGCTTGTGTGTAAATTCATCCACACGTTTAATTTTTCTGTTGATTTTGTCTTTGTTCACTGACCAAGCGACATAAAAATGTCTCACGTGTCATGTGATGCTCTGTTGTAGGATGAAGATGAGGATGAGGATGAGGATGCTCAAGCTGCATCACTAATTCATCTGCTTCTTTGACCTTATTTTTTTTTCTCTCTGAAATTCACTTTGTATACATATGTTACAAGTAAGGCATACACACATAGAACCCATCTGGTGTGTCCCAATTTTTCCCCACTTCACCTTTTTTTTTCTTCTCCTTCTCTTTGCTATTTTTTTCCTTTACCGTCTCGAGTTTGCAAACTGTTCTTTGCTGTACTTGTAGTGTAACTTGTTCGTTCATTTTTTTCCTCCTCTCTTCCTTTTCTCTTTCTTCTCTTCCTGTGTTTCTCTCTTTCTCTTTCTCTTTCTCTTTCTCTTTCTCTTTCCATGGTCCATGTCACGCAAAGAACGCTTTTGTAACCAATCACTTATTCACTAGATACAACAGAGAGTAACTTTAAATTACTTCGTGATTTCATCTGATTGTGTCACCTTAACCACTAACTTTTGAACATGTCAATTGACAGTATTTTTACTTTTTACATTTTAACTTTGAATATTCATTTATTGCATCATTATCATTATTTTCACTTTGGAGATGACACTTGTTTGACTTTTCACTTTTATTTATTTTTTATATTCTTTTGTTCTTTCTCATAGTTCTATGTTTGTTCTGATAGAATGAAGAAGAAGAAGAAGAAGAAGAAGAAGAAGAAGGAGAATAATTTATTTTTTTGATCTTTCCTCTTTGTATGCGTCGAGTGGTTAAGTGGATTTCTTGTGAGTTTAACTTGTCTTTTTTTTCTCATCAGATGACTGGCATGATAATGAGCCAAAGGAAGGAAAAAGAAGTAAAAGTAAAGAGTGAGAAGAAGTAAATGAGTATGGAAAGAAGATAAGAAGACACCATCTCGTCTTCCTTTTCTCCTCTTCGTCTATGAGATGACAATTGAAGCACCAGCTGTGAGATTTTTCCAAGCTGATGAGAAGATAGAACGTGATCTCTTGCAACATGACACTTCATGTCAAAGTTAGATTATCATTTGGCCTGGTTCAATTGGCTCGATTGGCCCAATTCACGTGGAAGTTGTAATATGAAAGAAAAGTGCATCATCCACACACTATGGACAGAACAGGACAGAACAGAACAGACAGACAGAACAGGACAGTCGGGTGGAAAAACAACAACAAGGAGAGAGAAAAAATAAGGATGAGTAAAGATGAGTAAAGATGAGTGTAAGATAAATAAGATCACCAACAACAACAGCAACATCAACAATAACAACTGTAATAATAACATCAGATGCATCAACTTTCAATCCTTTGGGAAAAAGAGAAGAAGAAGAGAAAAAAGACTTCCTTCAACTTGACACTAGGTCAATGTGAGAATTATGTTACAAATTTGATGAAAAACTAACTAAAGGATGAACTATGTGACTATTCATTCATCATCAAATATAACCTCCAACCATATACTTGATAGAGCGAAGTATGATGAATCAAGTGAACCTTGTTTACTGCGATCAATTGTTTGACCAGAGAGTGCGACCTGACCAATCAAATGACCATCGAGCTATTGTCTGACAATGGATCATATAAATAGAAATAGTACAAATGGTACCAATGTCACTACAAATGAAAGAGAGAAAGAGAAAGAGAAAGAAAGAAAGAAACCAAGAAAGAGAAAAAGACCAAAGATATTTTGCTCTGGCTTTTTCCTCTTCATTTATTTCACCATGGACATTGAAGACGGCGGAAGATGTTTTCTCTGCTTCATCAGAAAGATGACCAGATGACAAAGATGGGCACAATTTGGCAAATAAAACAGATAAATATATATATATATATATATATAGACGATACGAGTGATGTTCAACTTGGACAACAAAGTAAAGACACACAAAGTAAAAAAGAGGAGGAAAAAAAAGTTGACCGGAAGTGGTGCACTTTACTATTGACAACAGTTTACACTACTTTCCATTTGATTTACTTGATTGACTTGGGTGACTTTTGTTGTCAACTAAGTGCAACTAGACACTTCCTTCCTTGTCTCGGTAATTTGGACACACAGATAGTAGATACTGTACAGTGTACACTATTGTACACACTACTGTTCCGTTTGTGTCAAGTCAAGTCAGTAGTTGGTGACCATCAACGACCGGTGACAAGTTTCACAACTGTCCAACTGAACAAAGTACAAGCACCGAAGAAGAAGAGGGAAACAAAAAGAAGGAAAAAAAGAATCGCCTGATCAACTAGATCAATTGATTGCCATCCAATACTAAGTTACTTTGGGTCTTCTATTCACACCGATTGAGGTGAAAAAGAATCTAACGGTCATTGAGTAATCTCATTGTTTCACATGAAGACTTCTTCATTTGTCCAATTGTTCACAATAACACACACAGACACAGACAGACATACAAAGTTAGTAGTATTAAAAGCATTTTGTCAGTCAGTCACATCAAAAGTAACCGAACAACGTGAACAACTTACTCTTATTTCCGTACTGTCTTTGTATGTGTGTGTGAATGTGAGTTAGTTAATTTACTTGGATAAAGATTTCACTGTGTGACGGTTTCTTGTGTGATGGTCATTTTCATTGAATTCTTTTACCATTTTCTTCTTCTTCACCAATTGATAGTGTGTAAGCAAATGTCTTCTTAAACATTTACTTGTGTATGTGTATGTGTGTGGAAGAAAGAATTTGCGCATTTTGTCAGGGCATCTTTTATTTGGTAATTGAATAAATAAACGGAAACAACTTGCACAGCTTGCAGGTTGTAGTGAAAGTAAATGTAACTCTTTTTCTTCATCATCCAATAGTACTTTTACTTACAAGTCGATAACAACGTTCTGTTTCAACAGTAATATCAATGAAAGTGTCTGCAATATTGGAGTACAATTTGTTTCTTTCATCAGGTGAACAGAATATATGTACTATATGTACTAGTATGTTCTAGATGTATGTAAGAAGCTTCAAGTCGAGTCAAGTCAAGTAAAGTCAAGTCAAGTAAAGTCAAGTCAACTGTTCTTACTGATATTAGTGATGACCTTAAACTGTTTCATTGAATCATCAAGTAAACAGCATCAAATGAACAAGCTTAAAGGGTTCTAAGACAAGAAAACCGGACAGATTCGATGATTCAGCTAATGGACAAGTATCTTCAAGAACTGTACCTGATGACTTTGACTTGTATGTCCAATGTCTGATGTCTGGTCACCTGTCATGCGCTTGTTCAATGAAATGTTATACCATTGGCAAACAAAGAACATTTGAAACATTTAACATTTAACATTGCACAATGTTCTATCTTGCACAATGTTAACTTCCAAATTGTTCGAATTTACAACTGATGTCGGTATTTCGTGTGTACAAGTTAAAGAAAAGACTCAGTAAAGTCAGTAAAGTCATCGACTTTTCATTTGTCGGTAAAGTACAAGAAAGTGCAAAGAAGTACAAGTCTTTTACCCATTCGATAGTCTCTTATATGTATTTTCTTCTTCTTTTTCATCTCTCTACTGTCTCTGAGTAAACTGATTTGCCTGATTAGACGAACTAGCAGTAGTAGTAGTAGATTTACTTTTCTCAAGAAGGCTGTTAGAATGTTTTCCTTTTCACTCGCAGACAGTAGAACACATAGAACAAGAAAAGACAGACAGAGAGAGAGAAGAAGAAGAAAAAGCGAAGAAGGAGAAAGACAGAACATTACAAGTAACTTTTTTTGTGCTTTGTGACCATCTATCCTGATTCACATTGCCTAGTATGACAAGACAAACACAGTCAAAGCATCACCAACATCACCAGCATCACCAACATCAGTCTCACTGTACATCGTAAACCAGTGACAGTGTATGTGGCAGAGTCTGTGTTACCACTATTTTATCAAATAACACAAATGACAGACAGACAAGCAACAGCAGCAGCAACATACACATAGAGACGTCCACTCATTTACCATCATTCGAGTTTTAGTTCTAGAACACACGTCGAGTCAAGTAGTACAAAGAAGAACCGGATGAAAGGGAAAAAAAATTAACAAAAAATAAAACGTAGACACTTTGACTGTTCAGTTACAAATTGTCCCCTTTAGTTGTCAGTATGTTGGCAATTACACAAATTGAAATTCAATGTACTTTCATGTACCTGTACATATGTATATGCATGTATAGCTGTGTAACTGTGTGTGGTTGATAATACTGGTGGTTATATATATAGTTGGTCACTGGATCGATGTGACTATTTCATTCACAAAAAGCGGTTTATGTAATGAATTACGCGCTTACCATGACAAATGGAAGGGCAAAGTGAGTGTCTTTTTAATAGACAATCTGCTTGCCTGTCAACTCCCAGCCCTAAAGTAATCCCAAATGCCATTCAAATCAAGACAGGTGCACTGAGACACCTCTGGACATATTAATATCCATATTCATGGTGACATTACACCTACCAATTGAACAAAAAGACAAAAAAAAAATACTCAAAGAAGTAAAGTTAAAATCCTTCAAGTTGACTTCAACTATCACTGGATGAATCAAGTAACCAAATTCCCAAAAAATCCTTTTTAAATCCAAGAAAATTCTTTTCACTATCACTCTATGTATGTCCATTGTAAAAAACGAGGAAAGAAATAACATTTTACTCAACAGTCCTTGTGAACTGAATAAAGTCACCTAAAATAGGGTGCGACATTTTTACCATTTTGTTGTGTCCAACAGTTTACAATAGAGAATAAGAATGAAGAAAAAGGAGGAAGAAAAAAAAACAACTTTTTACCCTCTTTCACTATTCAAATGGTTTTGTCAAATTCATAAGAACATCTCGTACAACATGAACCGTACAAAGTGAATGGAGAATACAAAAAGAAAAAATAAAGGAGAATTACTTTGACTCCACCCAGTCTTGCGCGGGTGAACATTTTTCCCCAATGGTTCTAGAACAGTTCTTTCGAATACACAGTGAAAGAAAGAAAGATTGAGAGAAACAGAGACACATGAAGACACTGAGATGAAAGAAGGTTTTTTTTTCTTCTTTTCTCTTTTCTTTCTTCCTCTCCCCATGGTCATTGAAGACGAATACCAGTCAAATGGTCTCGAATAAAAGAAGGACAAGGACTGTCATTCATGAGTCTCAGTGAATGTTCTTCAAAGATTTTCCTCGGTCCAAATGGTCCTTGCATCCTTTTGCCTCCTGGTTGTCACTGTTATTATTGTGTCAATGCTGAACTGACCAGTCACACACAGTGTATCATCTGTCACACTGACTCTTTAACCATTGTTCATTGTCCCTTCAGTTGTGAGGTTGTATAAGATTGTACAGTTGTGTATTCCTCTGTGTATGTGTGTTACTGTGTGCATCAATTGTTATTTTTGTTAGCAATTTTTTTCTCTCCTTCTCTTCTTCATTCGCATCATCAGTGAAAAGATGTGATGATGACATATATCCGACCCAAATTAAAGGACATTACAAAACACAATGATACACATTGACAAGGTGACAAGGTAAATGACATATGACAAGTAAAACCGGAATCAAATTGTATACATCATATACAACCATCAAGTTGAACCATGTAGTTGAACAATTGATTTATGATGAATCAATTTGCTGACGGTGTGCTGACGTTTTGCATGTGTGTGTGTGTTCTTTGTACATGTAACTTTTAAAAGAAGTAGTAGCAAAATAAAAAAAGAGTGAAAAAAAGTATAAGAAGTGTAAGAATACATAACAAACAACAACGACATACAATGAATGAAAAATATTTCGAATGTTAAAATATTATACTTTTTTTTTGTGACAAATCAGCTGACTTTTCATATGACAAAATGGTTTCTTTGTCAGTGAGGTGAAACAGTTTTTCCACCTGAATACAGTACAATATGTGTTTGAGTAAACACCCGTCACAACTGAACAAGTGGTTCTAGAACAAACATAACAGTACACAAACTAACATATATATATACACACACACACAACCACACATTGAAGAGAACAGACACACATAGAAATAGAGCAGACAGACATTTATCCAGAATAAAAGGTGAACTGACTTTGTTGTGTCATTAACTGTACTGTAAGTGACTACTTACTCGTCACTGTGTCGGTCACAACGATTTACCAGTAGATTTAGTTGCATGTTTATTTGTTCTTTTCTTAAATACTTGATCTTTGACCGATCGAACTGTTGTGACTGTTCGTGCGTGAACCAACAGTACACAACAAAGTGACTTGCCATGTAAGATAGAACGAATTGACGTCGAATATTTAAGCAGTGATGGAGGGAAGGAAAATAAGGGGCCAAACAAGTAGAAAATAGAAGAGGAAAGAAGAAGAATAAACTATCAGTGACAAAACGATTGAACCAACCATAGTAGACAATTTGCTTTTTTTTCTTTGTTTTGTCTTTTCGAATCATTTGATTCACATGTCAATGATTTTTCACCTGAAAGTGTCTGTTGTGTGGATATTTTATTTTGTTCGTGCTGATGATACAATTGTCAGTGGTGCGTTGAATAAAAAAGCGATACATACAGTAAACATACACACATTCAAACCCACAGACATATACAAACTAACACACACACACACATACATACAGAGAGGGGTAAAGAAAGACCAAGTGAGATGTGAGGAAGAGAGAATTATGAAGAATCTATTGTACGAGGTCACATTTGTAGAGTGAATGTTGAGTGTTGGGGCAGTTGAATCATCATAATACACTAGATGTGTAGGAATATGGAACTTGCAACTTGCAAGCTGAAAGCTGGATGATGATGATGATGATGATGATGATGATGACGATGCCAAGTAGAAGGAAAGAGTCGTAAGCGAGTGCCTTCTATTCTTCTCTCTCACCAGTCAAATGGTAGCAGATAAGTCCACTTTGACCAAATGACTGGCAGTGCATTGTTTAATGTCCAGATGGTGAAGTTTGGACATTGGATGAAAGGTCCATTTCTCCCCCTGTTGCAGCTTATGAGTCATTGTGTGTGTGGTACAATTGTAACTTTTAGAACTTTTCTTCCTGGAGTGTATTTAACTTTAACTTTAACTTTAACTTCAACATTAACTGTATAACTGTATGAGTGGCTTGTCTGTGATTCAGAGAGTTTCAGTTTAAATGGAAATTCCAATGACCAGTACCAGTTATAGAACAGAACAGAACAGAACAGCAACAGCAACAGTCAGTTATAAAAAGTAAAAAGTAAATGTAACATCACATATATATGAAGAATAAATATATAAAGTTGAGTCCATTTTTGTTGAGTCAAATGATGAAAAATACAACAATACCAGATGTTCATTTTTACTTTTGTACAAGAACAAGAACAGGAACAAAAAAAAAGAGAGAAAGAAGTTCTTGTAAAGTATGTTTAATCACTAAATGTTGAATTAATGTGTATATAATGAAATGTTATGTCCATTCAAGTTGAAGGTAAGAAGAGAAGAGAGGAAAAAAACAATTTGATGAAAAAGAAAAGAGATAAAAATGGCTGAACATATCGACTAGACAACCACTTGACTTATCCGGGTGTGTTTTGTGTGAGTGGTCAAGTTGTAATGAATATGAATTGTTTTTCCACATCAGGGTGACCAGCGTGTGATGAAGGAAAAGAAGAAGAGGAGGAAGAAGAAGAAGAATAAAGTACAAGAACAACTACAACCAGGATAAAAAGAAGAATGCATCAACAGAAGCAATTACAATGGTGAGGATAAGGGAAAAAGAATTCCTCTTATGTCGTGATTGCATTCCTTTTGTCAAGATATCTTTTTTCCTCGTCAACAAAAAGATCATCTAAAGAGATCTCCGTCTATGTCTATGTGTATACACGAATGATTCATCACATTTTGACGTTAGAACTGGAAATTACTAGTTCACTGTTTGACTGACTGGTGTAAGTTTCATCGAGGAAAAACTTTTCACTCTGGGTCATTGAAAGAACAAGGACAGTTATTTTGTAGGAAGAACAAGAAGAAGAAGAAGAAAAAGAAGTAGTAACACAGCACCAACCAACAGGAAAAATCAGAACAAGTGATGCAGTTTCATTGGATGTCCTGTGAGGCATTTATTTGCTGGTGAATAAAGACAGTTGATGCTACACCACACAACAGTATATACACTAGTTCAGTAGAACATGGGGTAACTTTTGCCTTGTTCATTTACTCTCCATTTCTCCTCCTTCTTGTCTTTATGTAAGAGCGATTCTTCCGGTGTCCGAAGGGCCATCGATGCGTCTGATCGATTGACTTTTCTCAAGGAAACAAGTAAAGCAAAGCAAAGGAAAGCAAAGGAAAGGAAAAAAAAAAATTTCCCAAACTTAGCCCATTAAGTGAACATTCAAGTCAACTTGTTCTATGTATTCGTACTAGTATATGTTCCTACTGTATTCGACCTATCTGTGTCTAGTAAACTTTTGGATGAAAAATAAACAGCAATTTATGATAACAACATTGAACAGGCCACGTTTAACGGTACTTGTGTCCAGTTGACTCATTAATCAGTTGACAATAGTAACTGACCAGTCATCCTTGTCATCTGCAAATCATCGTAATGGATCAAAGAGATTTTAGTTATTGCTGGTACAATTTAACTTTGGTACAAAGTGTGACAACTTTAACACACTTTGTCACTCGTCAGTGTGAAAGGTTTTCTAAGAAGATGTTCCAAGTCGCAAACAATAGAACCATTGTGAAGGTTTTACTCATGGTTGTATCACATATCTACCATACAGAGTAATATGATCCATTGGTCTTGAGTAAATTCGATCTGTCGATTTTTTGCCCACACACTCACACACTCAAATGTTCACATACTTACTCAAAGTGATACAATGTGCGTTGCAAGTTGAAGACGGTTCTAGTAAAAGTACTGACATAGTGTAATGAGAGTAACTGGTAACCTTTTAATCTGATATTTCATTGGCATTTTTATCTACTTTTTCATCCTCAATCGACTTTGCTCATGAGAGTCAATTGACTGTGCAAAGCTGATATTCATGTAAATTCGTTCAGGTCATTATACCAGGATAATCATGATGATGGTATAAGATCCTCCTGACAATCGATTGACCAAAAGGTTGGTACACACATACCAACACACACACACACATCAATAGACACACAGACTAACTGACTATGTGAGTGACATTAACATACAATGCATCTTGTAATCAATTACATCAACAAAATCAACCATCATCAATCGACCTTAATGACAACTGCGGTTGGTAATTCACTCATTACATGAGTTAATTGATACCCAAGTGGATGACTTAATTGTTCCTATGATTGAAAAGGATGTTCAACAAGTTCAAACTTTTTCTCCTTTTCCTCTTAACCTCTTATCTTCTTATCCTTTTAATTGCTTGGACGTTGATTGATCTGTTAGAGAGAGAGAAAAAAAGAGGCCTATCGGTAGATAAAGTTGTCCAATTGTGAGCAAAAGTAACCAACCAACTTGACCAAGTGAATAGAATAGAACAGAATAGAACAGAACAATCATCATCATCATCATCATCATCATGCACCAAGTGTTTCAAGGAAACAGATTAATAATTTTACCAGTGCGAGTGTTACTGGTGTGCTTATTTAATTAATGAACCTTTAATTATTCACACAAAGGAGCAAAAGCGAACCCAAGGAGAGAAATAAAAGGAAGAAAAGATAGATAGAAAGAGAAAGAGAAAGAAAGAGTAACCAAGTTGATGGGTTAAGTTAGAAATGTTCATCACAACTCGTGCTGCTGGTGCATCTGATGAGCTTTTGCGAAGTGGCGAAGGTCGTTATTTCGATTGATGTTCACCTTCAGGCTTCTCACTTTCTCTACACTCGGTATGTTGGTATAGTTATTTGGTTTTTCTTTTTTTTCTCCACTCTTTTCCTCTGTGTGTCTCTTCTTCATTGCATTTTATTCGAGAGTACATTAAGCGATGATGAGAAGTGACCTCATTGCACTGCAAGCTCATTTTGATGTTGTATGGATTTAAATTGTAACTTTAACCATGTCACTCGCCTCGACGTAAGCGCATTTGATAAAAGTGCCATCGCTAATTCGGTAAGAAAGTACAAAAGGTTCTTCTCAAAAAAGGGAAAAAGAAATTTTTCTATGCATCGAGTTTCACTGTAATTTCTATTCTGTACAGTGTTAAATCACTCACTCACACAAAGTGAAGAGTATTTTGCAAAATAAAATGCACACACACACACAGACACACATAAACACTGACTGTGTAAAACAGTGAATATCTTTTTATCCTCTTATTTTCATTTAAACAGGCTGTTGTTTATTTCAGTAGAATGTTATCACATGTCACTTCTTCAACGACAAAGAAAAAGCATCCTCATTATGTGAATACAACGAGTGTGAATTTACTTGACATATAAATCAGATGGTAATTAAAGTCAAACTAGTTTTATCTTTCAATTGATTTAAAGTATGTGTAACATTTGACAATTTATCATGTGTTTGTAAGTTGTTCACGTTTTTCTCTTCTAAAAGAAATCTTTTATTTTTATAGCCTCAGGGTGTGATGATGATGATGATGATTGTCATATCGTTGACGATGTTAATCCTTCACCTTGTTGGAAGAGAAAAAATAAATGATTCATTTGAATCATTTTCAACTTTCATGACTTTTCATACACAAATGTTCAATGTAACGAATAAAAAATACTTTCAAGTATAAACAGTGTTCTAACAGTAGTTGTAAAGTTCTAACAGTATAGTTATTTGGGTGGTGGGTGAAATTTGTTCTTCCAACATACTTCAAATGTACTTCAATCTTAAAAACATACTAAGAACAAATATCTTCATTCGTGAGAGAAGAAAGAAAAAAGCAAGCAAACAAACAAACAAAGTAACATTTGTAGTAACAACTGAATTGACTTGTCTGTCTGTTCTGTCTGAATTTCACATGATACAGTCAGTAGAGTGAGTTTTTTTTATTCAACTCACCTCTTTAAATATTCTGTTTTCTTTGTTTTTGTCTTTTTTGTTCATTCATCCATGTAAAATCAGCTACTCACAAGAGGTTATCTCAGTTTGTCTGTGTGTAAAAAGAGGAAAGAATAAAATACAACCTAACACAAAAATACAACAGAACAGAATAAAAAAAAACAACGGACAGACATACCGACATATACACACACACACATACACAGATAAGTTTCTAGAACATGTTGTATAAGTTGTTCTAGAACAAGTTAGTCCATTGGGTGGTCTTCAATACATTGCAAAGTATAACTGACTGACAAGTGCACACCTCAAAGTATTTGCTACAAATGACTTGCAAGTGAATTCCAATACATTTTCTACACACCATCATTGTCATAATCGTCTTGTTCGTCATCATCATCATCATCATCATCGTTGTCGTTTTCCTTGAATGAACTATTACTGAGAGGAAGAAGGAGAAAAAAAACTACTCAGTGGTGTCAGTGAAAATGGTAACATTTTCAAATGTAATGAAAATCTTGTCAAATATGAAAAAAAATTCTACATAATCTCGTTACTTATTTAACTTGTTATTGAAAGAGATAAAGATGAGGAAAATAAAGGTAACATTTGTTTCTCTCAGTAAACATTGACAGTAAAATAACCGAATGACATACAAACAAAGGAAGATAAAAAGCATTGAATTTTATTTTTTATGGATGATGTGGAGTATTAATGAATGTTTAAACGTACAATTGCAATCAGTAAAGCAGTGTGTGTTTTTTACTGAGTAAAGGAAGAAATATTCACATGCAAATCGAATGATGATGATGATGATGATGATGATGATGATGGTGATGATGATGGTGATGATATAGGATGGACATTTTAGGACATCAACAGACTGACAGTTACTCAGTGAAACAAACTGTGAAAAACATGTAACTCAACTCTTCTCTTCTTGTGGCAGCTTTTATTAATGTCAATCTATTGGATGACAAATGATGCATGATACACCAAGTGACTTGAAGAAGAATCAATTATCTTTAACTTGTTTTTCTGATCAAGACAACCTGACAATACATCATTGATACTGATACTTGTTTGCCTCGTGTTGACAATGCAATCGACCAACTGATTGACCAATGTGTTTGTGTGTCTGTGTAAACAAGTTACTAACCACATTTCGACAATTACCTAATTGTTATCATGACATCAAGTACAAAGGCAATAATTGATGTGATGATAATTTACTTTGAAGAAAATGAACATTTTTTATAAAATTAATGTCATCATCAACATTCAACAACTTTTTTTCTTTCTTTCTTTTCTCTGGTTCTTTCTTTTCTTTTACTTCTTTCTTTTATTTCATTTCTATGTTACCCTGAAAATGAATGATTACTTTACCCTGTCGAGTTATTTTGAAGATTTATTACTTTAAATATTGATTATATAAGGATCGTAATAATACAGGATAAATAAATTAACATACTTTACACACACATATGAACAAAAATGTTAGTAATTTACTTTTGATCAATTCATAATTTTACTTTTTTTTATCTCTTCTTTGCCATCGGTCATTTTGTTTGATCAATCTTTAACTTAACTTTATCTATCTAACTATCTATCTATTCATTCATATAGATGTATATATATTTTATGCACAATTTGACTTAATTTGTTATCATTATATTTGATATAAAAATTCAATTGTAAAAAATTTTATTTATTTTATTATGATGAAATTCACTTTTAAAAATGTAAACAACAAATGTATAAAATTTACTTCATGTAAATGTTTCATCTATAGAATAAGGAAATTTATTAAATTTGTTATAAATTATATTATAAATTCGATTTTATTCGATCAGCTCTCAATGCAATACAAATGTAGGTCAAGTGATGGACACAACAACAACAACAACAACAACAAAAGTAACAACACTTGACTGACAAATGTGCCAATTGAACAGAGTAACCATTGTGATTGACAGAGAAAAATAACTTGTTCAAAGGTATAAAAGTGAAAGTTGTATGTATTTTATCCTCGATTTTTTTTCTTCCTATCATCTTGGTCCATTTGACTGAGAGAACTTTTTTGTCAGAACTTCACAATCGAACTTTCTCTTCCAAAAAGTCAGGTCAAAGTAAACTTCATTTTATCCATAGCAGATGGCGCACTCTGTTGGTATCATTTTCAAACCGGATTTTCATTGAAAAATCATAATAAAATTTGCGCCATTTTATCAAGTATCATCGTTATCAAAGAACAACAACAACAACAAAAATCAAGGCTATACATTGTGCAATCAAATTTAGACATTCAAAGAGTGATTGTATGAACTTCTCATTAACATTCCTGACATCTGTCAAGGGTAAAATCATGAAAAAATTGTTATTGATGTTGTTTTGATGAGGAAACAAGAATATTTACTTCCTCCAAAATCCTACAAATAATTAACATTACATGTTTTAAACAACATCTTTCAAGGAAGTTTGTTTTTTTTTCATTTAATTTTATTATTTGTTTTTTTCATTCTTTCAAACTTCGAATTAATTCACAATTTGGCAATAAATGAATATTTATCGTTTGATTGGAGATTGTTTATCAGGTAATTTATGACTCGATCAATATGGCCATTTGATGCAAAGGTTGACATTGAAAAAGACATTATTTGTTCAATTAATTCCTATTATTTTTCTTCATTTTTTTGTCAATTTTTCTTATTTTTCAATTAACAGGACTTTTGATATGAACAAAGAATGATAAAAAAATGGTATCAAATATTACAAAGTAAGCAAATTAAGAAAATTGATATTACAATTGATAATACCACGAAGACATAATAATTTACTGGTCAGTTGATTGATTAACCATGCAAGCATCACGAATGACTGAATTACAAGCATCCATTAGATTAGAAGTTGTTTTGGGCATGATAAGTGAAGCTCCATAAATACCATGAAAACATGGATCAACGACATACAAAGATGAATGTCCAGGCCATCGACGGACAACTTCAATTGATTCATCCATCAAAGGATCAAAGGTAGTTGAGAGAACAGTCAACTTGACCTTGGATAATTCTTCAAGGTGAACATAATCGAGAGGTGAATGGTAAAGCCGATGGTACAAAGTCATATTCTGGTCGAGTAACATAATCTTTAGGTATGTCTTCATGAATTTCATATTCTTCATTATCATTTACAACAAGTTCATTGGTTCCATTTCGTTTACCTTTAGAACATTTACTTTTACTTCCAGTAACTAATTTCCATTGACCAGTGGAAGAATCTTTCTTTCGAATTGGCATGTACATTTCACCTGCTCGAAGTAATAATATTGCACTTAAAATTGGATCAAATAGTGTATATAAAAATGAAGGTTGAAAACCCATTTTTATCACCATTTTAGGCATGAACAGTGCTAAAGAAGATGGCATTTTTAAATTGACTGAATCAATTTTTAAATCAATATTTCTTCCAATATCATTGAGTAGAACTAATAATGATGCGGATAAATTGGCTCCAGATGAATACCAGATAAAATTATTTGCTCAGGTTGAAATCCTAAAACTTTGTTAACTTCTTCTGTGTAATTAGTCAGCCAGATATAGAAATCAAGAAGTAATTCCATAGCAACAGGAAATCTGTGTTCAGGGCAAAGTGGATAATCGAAGTTGATCAAAGTCAAGTTGGGTGCTGCAGTAGCGAAATCTTTTATATAAAGATCTTCGAGAGAAGAAGCAGATGGTCCAACAAATGCTCCACCATGAAGATATATCATCACTTTTTTTCTATTATCGGTAATCTCATTAGTATCATCCTTGTGTGATGATGCGTTTTTCAAGACTGAGAATTTTACTTTTTTTGTTATTATCGTGTCTCTTTTAACGAGCTCAGTACCGGTGGGATTTAGATTGATCTTGTAGTATGATGGAATAATTTGCTTGGAATATCTTTTGACCGAGCAGTTAACTGGTCTGACGGTGGTTCTTAAGAGTGCCCCAAAAGATCGGCTAATTGGCATGTCCAACATCCTTAGGTATGTGGCAAGTTTTTTCAACTTGGTGTTGAGAAGAGTGTCCAGAAAGAGAGCGGTGTTCTCATCGAACTTGGCTGTTTTCATCTTTTTGCCGGTTGATGCTGTCGGAGCAGCGATGGCAGCAGCTCGAATGAACAACTTCAACAACCACTTGTACTTTGGAATGTTCATGCTGAGGTACTTGCTGTTGAGTGTGATCTTCATGATGTCCGGGGACTTCTTGAACATGTTGCTCAGTAGAGCTCGGTGACTCTCTTCTGATCCACCGCCTTGCAGTTCTTCTTCCCTCAGACTGAGAATGTCAGCCAGGATGGGATTGAAGTTGACCACGAGGGTGCAAAAGTCATCCATACGATGTTTCTTGGTCACCATGTTGCGAGTGATGTCCAGCATTCGAGCGAACAGTCGCAAGATGGTCCGATATCCATTGGCCGGTATTCCCTTGTAATCGTATTCAGGGGCGAATGATGCAATGGTCTTGAGTTGGCTGACCAATTGGTCGAGATCATCAGTCAAGACTTTGTGCAAATCGGCAAATTTGTTGGTCTCTTGGATATGACTGGCACAAGAGGTGATTTTGTTAATGAGCTCGCCAGGTGTGTTATTGACCAAATTGTCGCTAATGTCATATTGTGTCATGTACGACTCGGTGGAAGTGGTCGACGACCTCGAATTTGACGAAGCGGAAATGTAACTAGAGTCGAGTGACGAGTGCGACGAAGAAGAATCGGATGAACCTCGTGATGCTCGAACCATTTTCCTCTACGATGATTATCCAAAGTTTACTCAATCAATAATCAATGATCAACAATCAACCAGGATGTCAATTGTTTTTCCAATTCTTCCTTCCGGTATAACGGTTTAACTTGAATCGTTCAACTGGAACAATATTGCAATGTTCCAATGAAATTCACACTTATTAGTAAAATGTTTGATAAGCAAAAGGTTGAAACGTTTTAAGTATTTCCAAGGTGACTTGTATTACTCGAGATGGTTGAAGACGATGTGAATGAAAGGTTGTGAGTTCAAATTGATGAAGACAATAAAGAGTCAGTTATTCATGTAAACCTGTTTTAGCGGTACAAAGTTCGTTGGCACCTGTCTTGACCAGAGAGAAAGTGAGAGTGATGAACCAGTAGAATCACCAGGTAATGTCGTTGTCCCTGGTTAATTGACCTGTGATTCACCACACTGCAGGATGAAAGAAATAAAAAGAAACCTTATTGGTTAGGTCAACTTATTCAAGTGAAACTGTTGCAACAAAACACCAACAACACCAAAACCAATGACAAAACAACATCAACTAAATGAACAACATGAAAATCAACAGCTACATAAAACATGACTTTTCATTGGATACTCAATATACAGGGTGTTACGGTTTGATGCAAGATCCAATAAGACTACGGTTTAACAGGGCAAGGAAAAGTCAAATGGCAAGCAAATACAAGGTGAAATTACTGATCAGGTAGAATTTAGGTTAAGAGAAAGAAAGAAAGAAAGAAAGAAAGAAAAAGTCAACGAAAAAAACCAGTTTCTCATTGAATAACATTGCTCACCTTGTGCTGAAAGTAACTAAGTCTTTCAAGTGGAAGTTTGTTTTTTTCTTCTATTTACTTTAAATTTTGTGTGCTTGAAAATGTGTGAAACAAACGTTCAAGCAAATTATAATATTTTTCTAAGACGTAGTTGAAAGTGTCAATTAATCTTTTCTCCTTAAACAGGTGACACAAAGTATAACAACAATTATACTTTAAGTTAACTTGATTTGAAGTAAATTTCAATTGTTCATCAGGTGGTAGATGATGTTTGTATATGATAGAATGAATGATGATTCTTCCTTGATATTTCTATCATCAATGGATCATTTGCCACTGACTGATTCTCAATTTATATTGCTGAGTGAACGGGAGAGAAATAAAAAGTAAAATACACGTACTCAAACAACAAACTACTACTTGTACAAAAGTTGACACTTGTGCAGTTGAATCATGTTGTCGTCGCCCATTTATTACAGTCGGCAACCATTCGACTATTCTGACCATGTGAAAAGTTCCATCCAAAATCCTCCAATTGTGTGTCTTGTTGAGACATGCGTCTTTATTCTTTTCCCTTTTTTCCCTTCCAACATCGAACTACTATACTTCCAACTATGCTACAAGTATATATTAGAAATAGAGAGAGAAAGTGTTCAAGTGTATGAGTATGTCAGGTAGTTGGCCAACTTGATGACTACCCTGGAATTTTATTGCATACTCGAGCATTGATTGAACAGGCAAGATAAAAAAAAGAACCAAATGTACAAAAGATTCTTTGACTTCACCGATCGGCTTCTCTTTGCCCGGGTTTACATGAGTGAAATTGGTAAAGACCAAGAAAAGGGACAAATAACAATAAAAGAATCAAAGAGATGAACTATCAGTTCTTTTTCTCCATCAACAAGAACATCATCACCTTGTACAAAGGGTCAATATACGCCAATTACTTTTACCTGTCCATTCTATCGAGAATTGTGTATATATATACCTTTAACCTTACATATTCACCTGTCATACAATATGGTGAAAATGCATATTCCAAGAAATTACATTAACATTGTCCACCTGTGTGTCCTGTATTGTTCATTGTCATTGTTATGTTCTTTATGTAATTTCTTCGAATTTTCGGTCGCAAAGTTCTTTGACTGTTCATTTTGACGCACACATACACACATACACACATACACACTTCACTATTTATATGTATAGTATGTTTATCTTATGCACTTTATTTTATCATCTCAAGTGTTTTCCTTTGGCAAATTTAATTAACAACCTCAACTTAATCGTTGTAAGGTTTTATTTACATTTAAATATTCACAAGTTAAATTTAAACCTTTTTTGATGAATTAATTAACTTGTCTTGTCTGTGAAAAGTTTTTTTTTCCTTCTTCATCAAAGTAAATTTCATCAATATTTTATTCTATAGAACTTTTTTTTTCTTAACTCTCGAGTTCATGAACTCTCTTACACCATGCACAAACGAATATGCATGTGTGTGTGTTTGTCGAATAAACGTTGAATACTCAATACCGATGACCTTGAACATTTAGATCAATTGAAAAGTTAAAAAGAGGACAAGTTATGAATTTAATATTTCAATCAACTATGAAATTGATATTTTTACCCGATTGAACAATGCAACAGTTGTAACATTTCCAACAGCAACAATAACAACAACGACAGCAATCATTAAATTAAATTGATTCAAAATATTTCCGGTAAAAAGTTTAAAGTTTCATTTTAAAAATTTCAATTGTTGATCATCAAAAATGGTACACATTGAACAAACTTTAAACACACTCAACAAATTTTACTTCCTTGTCCTTGTTGCATGTCAATATCATATTTTTATATATATACATTCAACATCAACATCAACAACAACAAAAACAGTAAAAATAAATAACCACTTTTATTCAACATTTTGACGATACTTGAAACTTTCAATATATCAGTAGTTTTATCTTTCTTTCATTTGTTCAATTGTCGAATAAAATTCTATATTTAAATTGTATTTGATCGAATGAACTGATCAATTTAACCAGAAGAAAAAACAAAATCATCTTTCCTTTCCTCGAAATTCACTAGAATGTCAAGGTTGATCATAAAAGGTACAACAACAGTATAGAATGTTTGTACATATTTTGTTGTTGTTATTGCTAGAGTTTCAATCAAATGTCATGTAAATTTTCGTCTACCTGTAAAGTGAAGACCAAATCGATTTGGCTGGTTCTGAGAATTGATCGAAAAAAAAGATTTTTCTTCTTCTTTTTATAAATATTCTACAGTAGATATGCTCATCATACAGCAATTACTTTATCATTTCATGCTAACTTAAAGTTTATCACGATTCAAGGTTAAATGTCACTTTATCCATCAGATTGATTCGTGACGTTTGAACACTTTTCATTTCTTCACACAGGGACACAATCATCAACATCATCAACATCATCCTTTTGACTTTGCATGTAATTTATGTATACTTTCAATTATATACTCAGTTCAATTGTATTGTTTGATGACCAACCAATGATTCATTGGACAATAATTCAATAGCAAGAACAACCAGATGTCAATATCAAATCGATTCACTAGATCATCATCATCATCATCTAAGTAACATATACTTTGATGACCATGAATTATTCGATGAAAATGAAGGAAGAAAGATATATTTATTTCCTGCTTTTGTGTTAGAAAAAATAAGCACGTTTTTCCTTTCTTCAATTGATATGTAAGTCAACTTTCATTCTTTTTTTTTTCTTTTTCTTTTTTTCTTTTTTTATTTCCTTTTCCCTTTTCATACTATACATTCAATTGACACTTGTATTACCACAAGATAAATTTATGTTGTAAATTTCAACCAATCTTGCAACATAATCCACTTGGACGTTAACTTTTGACTTATCCAATTGATAAATTGAATGATTTTATTCTTGTGTAATATATTTTTTTTCCATCGAAGTAAAATTGTTCTATTCGAATTATCGACAATTGACGATGATTTTCTCTTTAAATGATTCAACTTGACAAATTTCGGGAAGAACAAGGATAAAGAATAAAATAAAAAGAGTGTAAAGGACATTTCAACAGTAAAGATATGAGGATATTCTTTCGTTATTTTCTCCTTCCTTCTTTTTCTCATGTTGTCCCTGAAGACATTTTTAGAAACTGGTCATTAAATGTCAATGTCGATGTCAAATACTGGACACATACAAGACTCACACTTACACATTGAACATAAGTGTATGTCTACAGTAAATTGTCCCACAGGCTACGTAATATATTTTACTTTCCATTAGACAAACACATGTAAGAGTGACATTTTGTCATTTGCAAATGAAGAAAGAAAACTTCATTCTAACACTTGTGTCAAGGACATACCAAGAACAAGTACGTAGACAGAGACAAAGTAACTATGTTAACTCAAACATACACACACAAAGAAAGACACGAAGAGACACGGTCAAGCAAATTGTTGGCTTGTGATGAATGACATTTAATTGGTATATTGTGAAAAGAAGTAAAGGAAATTCGATGATGATGTCTTCAAATTACACGTGGGAAAGGAAAACAAACCACATTAAATGTCACCCAAGTGATGTTAAAGGTCATTTTAACTTGTCAATTTCTCCGAATTTCATGGTATTATCATTCAAACTGTATAGACAAATGGTTCAAATGGTCATCTTGTATCCAATGGTCATTCAATAAGGATACTTTTTGTCTTTGTGTGAGTTAATGATTGCAATTATTGTACCCTGCTAAGACACTTTCATTTCATTAAAGGACAATTTCTTTTGTTACGTTGCAATCGCTTTGTTCTTTCATTTTATCTAAATTTACTGCAAGACTTGCACAATCACCGCCCAAAGTGACCAAAAGTATAGAACAAAGGGTAGAACAAAGACAAAGATAACTTAAGGTTCATTGGAAGGCACAACTAAGTTCTTAACTGACTGAGACTTGACGATGAGAGAAGCAAGTGATTTCATTAGAACCTTTAGCTTTAGGACAAATCACCTTTTGTCTTCTGATCTTGATCACTTTTTTCTTTGTTGCATGTGTCAATTGAATGAACAACTGACGGTCATTTCATCACTCGCATTAACCATCATCAAGAAGATCACAAGTAAATACCAGTACAATCGATATATATATCTATATATGTGTGTGTTCACTTGTGTCATCGGCCTTTTGTTCTGTCCATCGAATTTCTCTTCACATTCAAGGTCACTGCCCTTAATCCCACGCACATGATGATGGATAAAATTTGTCTGTGTTCTACTCTTCACATTTCATTATGTCATCCACTTGAGAAGATTATATTTATGAAATTTAACCTATTCTATTCTATTTTCATTTATATTTTTTCTTCTCTTTTCTGTCTATTATTATTATTTTTTCTTTCCTTTGTCTCATTTTTCAAACAAACAAACACACACACAGAGTAAATTGTGTTGATAAAAGGAAAAGTTCTTGTCTAACTTGTGCAGTACTTTTGTTTACTTTAAAAAATTCAACCAACACATACACACAGACAACAAGATTTAACCAATCGGGTTATTGCCCTGACTGGTTAAATATTCCGAGTGGTGTGAACAAGCACATTGACAATGTCTGTGTATTTCTGTTGAGTTCATATCTTTGTTGACCTACCCGTCAAAATGAGGTAGAGAACAGTTTAATGGAAGACCAATCGACATTTACTTCACTTTACTTTTGTTTAGTTCAGTTCACTTGTCTTCACTTATCCGCCCACACAGAATGTCATTTTTGTTTTTTTACGCTCTCAAGTTCATTCACCATCAACTTGACAATAATTTGCATTTGTGAACTATCTACCTGTAAGTCTTCTTCAAGTAATTGAATGACCTGATGTCTTTTCATTCAAATTGAATTTGATGATGATCTATTTGATATACTTTTAAATATAAATTTATATATACTTTTATATACTTTTTCACTTTAATTAACACACACATTCAAATGATAAATTTGTCTACAAAATTGTGACGTACATTTTCACTTAACTGATTTCCATGTAGTATAAATGTCTAAGTTGATTGTTTCTTAAAATAATTTTATTTTTTTCAATAAACTTTTTCTACAACAAAAAAAACGTGACGCATTTTGCAGACAAAGAGAGACAATTGAATATTATATTTATAAATCAAAATCAAGGTCAAACGGTCAAAAAGTCACTTTTTGTCAGGTTAAGATGATTTCAACTGATTTATAAACAATTTACTGTTAGTGATGACTTTCATCTTGATCTTAGAATAACAAACTCATAATTCAAACAATAAGTCTGTAAGTTATGTCATCAAAATTACCATGATATTACCATTAATTGTAGACACAAACACACACATATACACAATGGTACGTCATTTGAGATGACACTTGCATCCTCATGAACAAACCATGTCACTGTCACTTTCAGTGTAATATAAGCAGTTAAAAGTCTACCATTTTTTACGTATATACAACTTCTTCTTCTTCTTCTTGATGATTGTTCAGTATTTGTTCAATAAAACACAGCAGTAGTTAAAAGATTAACACGATTCAAGTTAAGAACATAAATTCACTTACTTACAACAAGTTAATCATCAGTTAGTTAATTCAACTGAATCGATGAGTCATGAAAAAGCATGTGTATACCACATGTAGTGATCAATACACTTAAATACACTTACCGAATTGACCACCTGATGAAGTAACAAGTTAAAGTAAAGTAATCAGTGTATAATATCAATTACAAGAGCGAGAGAGAGAGAGAGAGAGTAAAATTGTAACACATGTCGAGTTCTAAAAATTGTATTGTACTATTCAACGACACGTGTTGTTAAGTTCAAGGGCAGACAAAGTTATATTCAATTGTGATTAAAATGGATACAACAGTAGATGAAATATATGAGAATTAATTTATTTATTTAATCTTATTTGTTCATCGTGTATGTTCGATCATAAAAATCATTTAAATACCCGTAAACGTAAAGGTATGTATTTAAGGATTGACTAGAACAATCACCGTAAGGAAAGAAACAATTGGATAGAAAAGATTGAGGAAAAAAATAATACGATAAAGATAAAGTGAGTACAATGAAACTTCTTTCAGGTGAAAGTTCAATCAACCAAGTACACATACACAGACACAAACTACATGTATGATACTGTTAAGAGTTTAACATGAGTTATTAAATTTTTAATCATTTTTGTGGTAACAAAGCAGCAGTTCTAGTATCAGGAGGAAAGTGAATGAAAAATTAAGCTGTATTTGGAATTATTCATCTTGAGTGCAAGTGGCAGCTGAACACGCATCCCGGATGACTGAATTACAAGCGTCCATTAAATTGGAAGTACTTTTGGGCATGATAAGTGAAGCTCCATAAATTCCATGAAAACATGGATCAACGACATACAAAGATGAATGTCCAGGCCATCGACGAACAATTTCAATTGATTCATCCATCAAAGGGTCAAAAGTAGTTGATAAAACAGTTAATTTTACACAACAAAGTTCTGACAAGTGAACATAATCAAGTGGTGAATGGTATGCTGAAGGAACAAAATCAAATTCTGTCCTTGAAACATAATCAGGTGGAATTTCTTCCAGTTCTAGATTGTCATCATCATCATCATCATCACCATCATCATCATCATCTTGTTCAACTGATGATGATCGATGAATACCTTCACTCGATCGATTAACTAACTTCCAATGTCCATCAGTTGAATTCTTTCGTCGAATTGGCATGTACATTTCACCTGCTCTAATTAATAGAATAGAACTAAGAATAGGATCAAATAATGTACAAAGATATGAAGGAACAAATCGAAAGTTAATTGACATTTTTGGCATAAAAAGTACCATTGATGATGGCATGTAAATTTTAATCTGACTAAATTGTAATTTAGAATTTCTTTTGATATCATTAAGTACAACTAACATTGCAGCTGCTAAATTAGCACCAGCTGAATCACCAGATAAAATTATACTCTTTGGTTTAAAACCTAAAATATTTTTAACTTCAATTCCGTAATTAGTTAACCACAAATAAAAGTCTACTAAATATTCTATCGCAATAGGAAATCGATTTTCAGGACAAAGTGGATAATCAACATTAATTAAGGTTAAATTACGAGATGCCGATGCAAAGTCTTTGATGTAAAGATTTTCGAGTGAATGTGCATTAGGACCGACAAATGCACCTCCGTGCAAGTAGATCATTACTTTGCCAATGTTGTTAGTTGTATCGGAAGAGTGATTTAAGTCAGGTTCTGCATTGTGAAGAACATTAAATTTAGCTTCTTTCATCAGTGGACTTGTTCGCTTGACGAGTTTTGTTTCTGTGGCGGTTAAGTTGATTTTATAGAAAGAAGGAATCATTTGCTTGGAGTATCTTTTGACTGAACAGTTAACTGGTCTAACGGTGGTTCTTAAAAGTGATCCCATTGATCGGGTAATTGGCATGTCCAACATCCTTAGGTATGTGGCAAGTTTTTTCAACTTGGTGTTGAGAAGAGTGTCCAGAAAGAGAGCGGTGTTCTCATCGAACTTGGCTGTTTTCATCTTTTTGCCGGTTGATGCTGTCGGAGCAGCGATGGCAGCAGCTCGAATGAACAACTTCAACAACCACTTGTACTTTGGAATGTTCATGCTGAGGTACTTGCTGTTGAGTGTGATCTTCATGATGTCCGGGGACTTCTTGAACATGTTGCTCAGTAGAGCTCGGTGACTCTCTTCTGATCCACCGCCTTGCAGTTCTTCTTCCCTCAGACTGAGAATGTCAGCCAGGATGGGATTGAAGTTGACCACGAGGGTGCAAAAGTCATCCATACGATGTTTCTTGGTCACCATGTTGCGAGTGATGTCCAGCATTCGAGCGAACAGTCGCAAGATGGTCCGATATCCATTGGCCGGTATTCCCTTGTAATCGTATTCAGGGGCGAATGATGCAATGGTCTTGAGTTGGCTGACCAATTGGTCGAGATCATCAGTCAAGACTTTGTGCAAATCGGCAAATTTGTTGGTCTCTTGGATATGACTGGCACAAGAGGTGATTTTGTTAATGAGCTCGCCAGGTGTGTTATTGACCAAATTGTCGCTAATGTCATATTGTGTCATGTACGACTCGGTGGAAGTGGTCGACGACCTCGAATTTGACGAAGCGGAAATGTAACTAGAGTCGAGTGACGAGTGCGACGAAGAAGAACCGGGTGAACCTCGTGATCCTGGTACCATTTTCCCTGACAATGATTACTCAACATTAACCCAATCAACCATTCGCCAGGATATCAATCGGCCTATCAATTGTTTCTTCCGGTGTATCTAGTTCGCACACATGCGAACTATCAACCTATTTGGGCAAAACCAAATGGTCAATTGTTCCATCAATCAATATTGATATGAAATCGATTCAATCAAATTTAATTGGTTGTTTAAAAATGTCAATACCGTTGAATTCTGACGAAAGCATTATTCAAAGGGTTCAAAGATGTCGGCCATTAGTCCACTGCGCAGAGTTTTTTTGTGATGAAATGAATACAGTACAGTAATGCGCACAGCATCTGCAAGAACTCCGCATCAGTAACAACAGCCGCAGTAGCAGCATCTGTTAAGCTTGATTTTATTCTCAAATCGATCCATTTTAAACTGCTCTGTTGTCTCAGTAATTATAAGGCTAAACGAGCCATTTGGTAAATTTAATTAGTAACTTTAATTTGTATGTCTTTGCTTTATTTGTATTTCAATGTTTACAAGTTGAACATTTTCTACCTTACAATTAGCTCGAACAGACTTTTTTCACACTCTTCACGTGTCTACATGTGTCATCTGTGTATACATGTGCTTGAGAAGCCAAAAAATTGAGTACAAATCTTTGGATAGAATTTCTCAATTGATTGTCTAAGAGTGTGAAGCAAATTTCGTTACCACTGACAATCGAGACCACCTCGTGGAAAAAATTTGACTTATCGAGGATGAACAATATTGGACAACATGAAGGTTTCAGTCAATAGATACTGAGGTTGAGTAAGAAAACTTTAGGAATATATTTGAAAATTGCGAATAAGGAAGAAATTGTCAAATGGTCGAATGGAAAAGCATCATCTCGAAGGTTGTTATCGATGGTTCTAATAGGTTCTTTTCTACCAGTTTATATGTTTTATCTGAGAACTTACAAATGAGTAATGAAATTTAAAATATCACCTGACTTTACAATGAAAAATATGAAACAAATTTATTCCATCATTCAATTTAATTCATTCAACCTGGTTAATTTTTCCTATGAAAATGACGATGAATACTTTAATTGCATCAATGTATATGTTTACCATTTGCAATGTATAATTTTCCTTGAATGATCGATATAAAATTTTCCATGGTCAGTTAAGTGATGACATTCCTAACCAGGATATCAATACAATTTGCATATATTTTTCTTACACCCACTCGTCATTGATTCTTTGATCAATTGGATCGACATAACTGATTCCAATGACTATCAAGTGATTGTTGCAATGTTACCCATGACACATTTGTTGTCATATTGTGCATCCTTGTTACATTTGACCGTGGAGATTTATTTTGAAAATATTATTTTTACTTGATGTGAAAAACAATCAAGATAAAATGACGCAATGATTTATTTGTAATTATTTCTTCTAACACAAAATAGATCAAAATAAAGTCCACATATTTCACATAATAATTATCTATCAATGACGATCACGTTAACTATTACCGACGTATCATTTGAAGGCTGAACTGTTGATCATCTGAACCTAGAAGGTAAACAAATTTCATCGATGCCCAGAATTGTGAAGATCATTGAATGTCGACGTTCAATCAAAATAAGTAAAGATTGATCCGAGATCAAAGTTCATCACTTCCAGGTCGAGGTCGAGGTTGCATCAAGAACTTCCTTCGAGTTTACATTGACAGTTCTTTTTTTCGCTGTTATTACATCACCTGTTGAAAATGTCTTTTTATCTACAACAAGATCATTTGTAGATGTGTTGCTCAACAAATGTTCAATTGATGATTATTAAATAAATAGCTATTTTATAATTGAACTGAATTTTTTTGTCCCTCGAAAGGATTTAATTGAATTAAATTGAATCAAATAATAACAAATATAACAATATATATAAGATATGATTTATTTACTGACAAGATTAAAATTTTAATAAGTAATTTCCTCAATAAACTTTCTTTCTTTTTTTTGCCAACAATTTGTTTGTTGGTGTAAAAAATGTTTCCAATGTCAAGTGAATAGTGAAAAAAAAATATTTCTATTACTAACAACTGAATTGTCGGTAAGTTTACATCAAACTGTTCTGACGTAATTGTGCTTGAGATGGAAAGAAATGTTCATCTAGATGTGGCCCTGGATTTACATCGGTAAGTGTCAAGTGATATCCATTAATTGGCCAATCATTGTATGCGAAGTCATCATCATCTCGTCTAAAGAAGAAACTTATGACAATCCCTGGAGAGATATCAAACATGGATGGAGTCACCTTGGATGAAAAGGCAGGTGAAAGACAGACTTGAAGAGAAAAAGAGAAAAAGATCAAATTGACTTGAGAGTGTGACAGTCATCAGAGTCATCAGAGTCATCTTCAGTCAGTACACACTTAACATCTCAACTCTCACTCATTCTTTATTTATATTCTCTTGTTCAATTAACTTTCCTACTCTCTTGTACAATCAATTCAACTTGGTTGTATAATTGTACTTGATGAAACTTACATCAAGACAGTATCATTTGATCATCAGTTTCATTGACATCAAATTTTTTTCAACAATTTTTCTTCTATCCTTCAATTAGTCATCAACAGGAGCAACAAGTTGATTGGATAACTTGGTAACTACTTGATCATTCAATCAATTTACATTAAACTACTCTTTAAATGATTGATAATTAACTTGATCAATTGTTACCTATGATTGCAAGAAAATGTTAACAATTCTCCTTCACTGATTGACTGAAAGACAAGAAAGGTCATTTCAAATAGCGACAAAAGTTGTAAAAAGTTCTTGACAACAAGTTCAACCAATAAATTTGATCAGTGTAAAAATGTCTTGGACAACTTCATCTGCCAAAAATGACTTTACCAATACGATGACTTCAAGTCATCGTGAAAAGTGTTCCATCAAACAAATTGCCATTTTTCCTTCACGAAGTAAACGAAGAGTTGTCTTTAAAAATGGTAACATCAACGTGAACAAAGAACGAGTTGAAAAGATACATCAACGGTATCTTCAAGATACTTTTACAACAATGGTAGATATTCAATGGAGATGGAATTTATTAGTTTTCGCCATGGCTTTTATATTATCCTGGTCAGCTTTTGCCGTAATTTGGTGGTGTATTTGTGTCGCTCACACCAACGTGACAGCTAACGGAAAAGGAAAACCATGGTAAGTAACAATTTGTTCTATGTATGACAATTAACTAATCATCATTATTAATCTTTCATCAGTGTGGAAAATGTTGAAACATTCACACAAGCATTTCTCTTTTCCATTGAAACTCAACATACCATCGGTTATGGTGGTCGATCAACAACTGATGAATGTCCTGAAGCGATATTCGTGATGTGTCTTCAATCAATCACAGGTGTTGTCATCCAATGTTTTGTTGTTGGATTTGTCTTTGCAAAATTATCTCGACCTCAAAAACGATCACAAACTTTACTATTTTCAAACAATGCTCTAATTAGTCTACGAGATGGTAAATTATGTTTAATGTTTAGAATTGGTGATTTACGTAATCGAAGTCACATCATTGGTGCATCAGTAACAGCCATTTTAATAAGTCGTAAATGTACATCTGAAGGTGAAACCATACCATTTTATCAAACTGAAATTCCAGTAACATTTGATGGATCAAAGAATTCACTTTTTCTAATTTGGCCGGCAACAGTTGTTCATGTAATTGATGAATCTTCACCATTTTTTAATTTGAGTGCTGATACTTTGGTGAGAGAAAAATTCGAAATTGTTGTCATCTTAGAAGGAACAGTTGAATCAACTGGTCAATCAATTCAAGCTCGATCATCATACTTACCATCTGAAATACTTTGGGGTCGACGATTTGATCAATTGGTTTATAAAAAAGAAACTGGTGAAAATCGTGTTGATTATTCACGTTTTAACTCTTCATATGAAGTAGATACACCATCTTGTTCTGCTCGTGAACTTATGAACATTCAAGCTAAATTAGTTCATTCATATTTACCTAGAAACAATGTACAATTTAAATTACCTCAGCAAGATGATAAACATTTCACATCAATTAAATCAGCAATCAGTCAATTATCCTGTGACTTTTCAAGTAATAATAATAATAATAATGATGATGATTACAGAAATAGTGGTGTTACTTTGCGTCCACCACTTTTATTGACACAAAAATCATTACCATTGGTCAATGAAATTAATCATAATTCAATTACACATCGACAAATTTCAGTTCCATTGGCTTTATCATCATCATCACCAATGAAACAATCAACAGAACAAGTAACAATTCTCATTGAAAATCCAAATTCAAAATGTAAATCACAAAGTTTAAGTCCTTCTCCTTCCAGTCGATCGACAAGTCCTGATTGATGGTTTAATTCATGATGAAATAATTACTCTATCATCTTATTAAGAACAATTAATCTTTTCTCTCTTTCTTTCTCTCTTCATTAACTGGATTGAAAGTTTTATGATGACACATTCTATCTGACTCTGCATTTGACTCGAGAAGTTCTTTCTCTAAGCATTAACTGGTTAGAACTTCCTTCAAATCTCTGTTTTATTAATAATAGATATTTTTATCCGACAAATTGTTAAAACTCAACAATCACCTTGAAAATAATAAAAGTACCACTTTGACTTATACATTTGTTTCCATGCATCTTTAAATGTCGATTCTGTTATTCTAATGATACACTGTGACTGACATTTGAACGATTAGAATTTTTTTTAAATGTTTCCGACAAATTTTTTCTTTTGATTTGTTGGTGAATTAAATTATTCGATTTCCTGTAAAATGTTATTCGCTTGTTAACCAAATCAAGTGTGAATGACATTTTTTCATTTTTCAACTCATCTTCATCATGGTAACTAATTAATTAGTTCTAATCAAAAGATGGCAGGTTCAATATGAAGTTTAAATCAACATATGACCCACACGGTGGTTAAAAATCGGATGAGATTGTCAAGTCACTTGAACTATTTACATCAATTAACGTTACTTTCAAGTAGACACTCATAAGGTCGTGTAGTGATTAACCATGAAATCAAAGGGTATTAGCGATGTCACACACAAGCTCATCATCTAAAGTACGAATCTTCTGGATAATAAAAAGAATCAACAAGTGGCATTCTTCCTCTTCACTCATCGACATTGGGTCCTCATCAAGGTCATCAGGATGCTACACTACTGTACTTATCTTCATCAGGAACATTTGTCAAACATCGCTCTTTTGTCTGCCTGAAATGTTCAACTCATCTCAAAGTGGTTAAATGGAGTGAAGTTCATAGTTCAACTTGTTGAATGGTACTTTTATATGAGTAATCGTCTTATGTGACACACGTGCAAAAGCCAGCTGGCCTTGATGATTGGATCGGCGAATCCGATTAACCCGAATGTACCTCGTGATGCTTCGTTAACAATGGTGGTCAGTAAAAGATCACAATTGCTATGACAATTTGCCTGACTGGTTAACTTGGTTGACTAATACCTGGTATCTTCTTACTTGTCGACCTAAATATACTGAGAACCGGAAATTCCTGTGTACTTTGGTACTTGAAGTTTCAGTTTACTTCGTCTTCATGTCGCTTCCTTACATCCACTTTCACAACAACTTGAACAATTTGACGCAAATGATGACGCCACACTTGCAATCGGTCATAGTGTATTAGATCAATAGTAAAAATAACTGTACACACAAGCAATATAACACCCGTCGATGATACAGACAAGAGACAAGTTGCTTAATCCCCTATGAAAGATAATTTCATTGAGAAAATCGAATAAACAAGATTTATTGGAATTGTGGACAAACATCCTGTCAAGTGAATACACATCGTTATTAGCTGAGTTGTTCGAGCTTTATTTTGAAACACAGATCAAATCCAGCCAGGAAATTCTTGACTCCAACATTTAAACCATCTTGAAATTGCGTCAAAGGACAAGTTCCCAATCCTTGGCCATCCCAGGTCACAGCAATTTTATTATTTCCAAGAAGATCTAGACCCAAGGTGACTTTTTTCAGCTTGTTCACTGTGTGAGGTTTCTCAAGCTTGCGTTGTTTGATAAACTTGATTTTGAAAGTGAGACAAAATTCAGGCACAAAATTTTTGACCCGAATTAAAGCTCGTTCACGTTTCAAAATTTCGGTCGGAATTTCATCGATTTTTTCGCCATTACAAGACAATTTTATCTTTTGATTCATTCTAATACCTTGGACAGTCAACTTCACTGATGAATTCTGGTTTTGAGAAGTCATCTCTGGGAGAGAAAGGGTGAATTCGATGAGATGATGAGATGCTGGAGATAAGATGAGTGATGGGTGATGGATGGTGAAACTATGAGGATTTAATGGTCAAAAGTTCACCTTATATACCTTACAAAAGTCACCGGAAATGGCTTTTTTTAATAAATACTGTGACAAGTGGTGGCTAAAACTGTACTCATTGTACTTGACCATGTCACCAACAATAGAATGGAGACTTCTTCCGGTGAATTTTTGCCTAGCACGGTTCCAAATACGGTCAAGATCGCCGAATCAACTGGTACCTATTGATATTCACATTGTCCTAGTGTTTAACTTAAGACCTGGTACAATGTGTTACTGTTCTTACAACTCATTGGATCGCACCATCAATGTTTTCAATGTCATCCATAGGAAAGTATAATAATAGACAATTTCAATGGTAAAAATCGACTTTATGCCACAGACTAGATGAGCTGGATTGGTTAATCAAAATAAACTTCAGGCCAAGAGGAAATCATGAAGAGAACAAACGTTTCTCAGTTTCATCGCTAATTGTTGACATTCAGTGAAACCGATGAATTCATCAGCCAGCTCATGTTTCCCCAGACTTGTGAATAATTAAACAGGACGTGCAATTATCCGAAGCATCGTGAATAAACGAGTAGAAGAGTAACTAAAGTATCTGCCAATGCAATTGTCGTCATTTGCACCTTTAAGCAAACAGTTTGCATTCACTTGAATAAGTTTGTTTGTTCTCTAACGATTACACTGGGAAAGAGTAAATAATCATCAAATCAAACATATGTTCATCAGCAACAGTGATGCAAGTGTAATCTTCCAACAGACTGGTGTAACTTGACTGTACAATCAAACTGATCATTCAATTGCTGATATCATCAATCTTTATGGTATCTTTTCACTAGATTCTAATGGAAATGTCGCCGTTTCATCAGTTAATGCTTTTCTTTATCACCCTTTTTTCCTGAACATATAATGAATTCTCAATTACTGTCCATTTGTTTGGTCAAGACTTGCTGTTTTTTCATCTTTACACACAAAAGTTGTTAACCAACTCGGTAAGAACAATAACAACTGGTAACTCACCTGTCAGAACATATCTTTGATCTACATGTGTACAAGAATCATCATTTGTAGTCAAGAACTTGTCAAGAACCAGATCAAATTGGTCAAATTCAGGATTATTATCACTACTGATTTATCATTATCATTATTATCATTAATTATTGTAAAAATAAAAATCACCTATTGTTGATGAAACTTGATTACGAGAGAAACAAAAATCAATTTTTTCATCCAGTTGATTTTGTTTACCATGACAACTGTTGTTTCAATGAGTCTCTTTGTTTTCATTCTTTCTTTCTTTTGAATCTCTCGCATTTGAAAAACCATTCCACTCTACTCTGATTTTCAGGAATGCAACGAAATCATTATTGAAAGGTTGACTGGTGTTTTTCTATTATACTATGACTTTTCAAGTAATAATAATAATAATGATGATGATTACAGAAATAGTGGTGTTACTTTACGTCCACCACGTTTATTGACACAAAAATCATTACCATTGGTCAACGAAATTAATCATAATTCAATTACACATCGACAAATTTCAGTTCCATTGGCTTTATCATCATCATCACCAATGAAAACAATCAACAGAACAAGTAACAATTCTCATTGAAAATCCAAATTCAAAATGTAAATCACAAAGTTTAAGGTCCTTCTCCTTCCAGTCGATCGACAAGTCCTGATTGATGGTTTAATTCATGATGAAATAATTACTCTATCATCTTATTAAGAACAATTAATCTTTCCTTTTCTGTCTCTCTTGAAAGTTTCATGATGACACATTCTTTGTGAAAATTAAATAAAAAAAATTATTGGAATGGTGCATAAACACCCTGTCAAGTGAATAATCAACACACATCATTATTGGCTGCGTTGATCGAGCTTTATTTGAAACAGAGATCAAATCCAGCAAGGAAATTCTTGACTCCAACAGTTTCCAATCGTCGGCCATTCCAGAACAGACCAATTTTATTTTTTGCAAGGCGATCTAGACACAAGGTGAATTTGAAATTCGGCTCTACTGTGTGAGGTTTCTCAAACTTGCGTTGTTTATAAACTTGATTTTGAAAAATAAATCGAATTCAGGCACAAAATTTTAGACTCCAAAAATAGCTCGTTCGCTTTGCAAAGTCCCGGTGGAAATTTGATCGATTTTTTCACCATTACAGGACAATTTCATCATTTGATTAATTCCAAGAACTTGGATGTTCAAGTTCACTGATGGATTCTGGTTTTCAGAAGTCATATCGAGGAGAGAGAAGGTGAATTCGATGAGTTGATGAAATGAGTAATGGGTGATGGATGGTGAAGTTGTGAGGATACAATTGTCAAAAGTTCATCTTATATACGCTTAGTTTTAATCATCATCAGGTGTCAGTGTTTTCCGTTGACTGACTTCAACAACCAGGCGTACGAAAAGTCGATCACTTAAGTTGAATACAGTTTAAATTAGAATTCCTCAAATACAATGTTTAATGAAACACCAACTATGTGATGGGTACTTTTATTTATAAATTGACTTTCAAACTCAACTTTCACCTCAATTTTTACCTCATTTTTTTACTCACAATAGACAAAAAGTCGCCTCAGTCGATACTTACCAATACTCTGGTGATTTGAGGACAACCACCAAGATGACCAATGTCACACCCATGCTGAGAGATATAAAAAGCATTTGATTGTCTCATGTAACACTCAGTTCCATTGTCATCACTCGCCTTGTCACCTGTTTTTAACGAGCAACCATCATTATTATCATGTACTCTATTATGTTCATCCGGACTCTGCTGATTTTCTTTGCCATCATCATGACTGTATCATCAGAAACATCATCAACTGTTCCAAAGCCACACGTGATGTCAGAAGCAGAATTGGATGGATCTGCCGGTTACATTGGTGGTGATGAATATAAAGGACCGACAACCGAAGAATCTCCCCTTAAAGATGAACCAGCAACTGATGATATCACCATTGGTGACATTGACGAACAAAACCTTGATGAAGGACAACTACTTTGTGATCTTGAAGAAGGTTGGACTGTCATCGAAGAAGCTGACTCAATGATCAAAGATGAAAAAACTCTGAAAGATCTTTTTGAATGCCGTGAATCAACTTATGGTTCATCTAATCCCAAAGAAGCTTACAAGATCTACTGTAATTTGGATAAGGAACAACGTGATATGATTGATTCAAAATTTTCTCAATGTCTCGAGTAGATTAATTGTAATTGAGTACGAGTTGTTTTGAAATTAAAGTGACCTTGAATTTCACCTAAGACATGATGATAATGGAAATGAGGTGAATTTATCTGTTCACGGATGCAGAAGTACTCACACAGTACCATTAAAGGTTCATCGGGGGCGCCATGAACAATTGAAGCGTAAGAGTAATTTGCAATTAATGTGACTTGACCAGTAGCATCAAGTTCATCCGTCTGTCACATTGAAAACATTTTACTCTAGACACACACACAAACTGTAATGTATGTCAATATACTTTGGACGATCTTTCAAGGTTAAACGTGAGATGGTGTAAGGAAAGAAGAGAATTGAAGAAGAATAATTCACGACAAGTGTAAAGTATACGGGTAAGGAGTAAATGTGTCCAATGTCCATTGATGCGTGGATGAAGAAAAAGATCTCGACTTGCTTTCTTACCAGGTTCTTATTCTATCCTTAGCTTTGTATGTTTGAGTTTCCCCCTTCATATGAATCATGCGCATTAGGTACGAACGAATACCGTGTGCATCAGTCAGCTACACACACTCACATAAATACATCTACCATCAGCTGAGTGAATTTTGTATTCGGTTGAACCGTGTGTGTGAGTCACACTTTACTTTGAGACCTCACTTGAATAGGACGACTAGACTATTCCACTTAATCTCTCTTGTCAAGATGGTTCGTTTTGTGATACAAAATCATAATCAACTAGTACTAGCTGCATTGCAAAAAGATTTATTTAATAGATCTATACCTCAATTGGTGTTCAATATAACAACAAGTAATGATTTAGATTTAGAATCATCCAGTCGAATATCTTCACCATCACCACCACCACCTAATTCTACTATGTCATCACCTCAATTCGATATTCAAGGGCCTATTGCAAATTTACTTCAAACTAAAACAACAATTAATAATATTCCTGAATGGGCATTAACAATATTTTCATCATATTTTCGTGAAAAAATAGGTAAAATTATTCGACGTCTTGATATGAAAGTATCACGTTCAACGGTTGTTTGTGGTACACCTCATGATACTCGATTAATATCAAGTCAAAGTTCTGAAGATGACCAAGCAAATTATTCTGGATGTAATAGTAGTCAAGATAACCATATTGACTCATCATCATCACCTGTCCTTGGATCCTCTCTTACTAATAGCAGACTCACTTTTACCAAGTGTTGCCTTGAAGATTCAAATAATGTTGCTGGTCTTGTTCCTATCTCTGCTGCTGCAAGTTCTTCAGGTGCTGGATCAAGTTGTTCAAGTACAGAAATGGTCGTCTCAGTGCAGAGGATGAAGATGAGGAGGATGATGTTGATGATGATGAAGAAGAAGATGAAGGTGTTGCCGATGAATTAGACGACATTGAGAGCTTATACACACCCATTACACTTAAAGTTTCTGGTGGTATCCTACTATGTGATGAAATGTGTTATCCAACTCATGGCCAAAGGTAATATTGAAGTATCCCTAACACGATCAAGTGAAATTAAACAAGCACTTGAATTACTCGATATAACTTGTTATACAGTTCAAGATGTTGAAGATAAAGAAGTTCGACGAAGTAAAATTGCCTCATCACATACCAAACCTTCTCGAGTTTTCAGATCAAAATCTGTATCACATATGATGTTTCCTATTCGTGAGTCAATTGAATCAGCAGATTCCTGATTTATCAATTGTCTTTTTCTCCAATTATCTTCTAAAGGGTCCACTTATCTCTCTCCATCTTTATCACTCTCTCACATTTAATGACCATCAAACATACAGTTAACACTCGCAATAATAATGCGAAAAGATATGGCTGCTACTTATCAAACAAATTTACTGCTTATTACTTAATATTTAGGATTGAAAGTTAAAATTACCTAACTTATTGTTTATTATGTAACTCAATGCATCACATGTCAGTCATTTTTTTCTTTTTGTATAACAGATCAAAGTAATTCTCAGTTTAAATAACATACAAATGACCGAGGCAAACAGTCGTGCCATATTCTAAACATGAAAACAACAAAAGAAAACAAACTAAAATTACTTAGGTTAGAATTGAGTGAATGATAAAGAAAGATTTTTCCAACAACAAAATAATCTGCCTTACAAATGAAACAAAAACCACCAAGAAAAAAAAATATTTTCATCCTTGTTGAAGCCCAAACTACTACTGTTGTTCTACTAATTGTCCACAAATTGTGCTACAATTCTTGAAAAACAATCGCACATCAATTGCCCACATCAACGAAATCACTTAAATATCACAATTTAACGAGTCCATCATTTTTTGCTGCAATTCAAAATGGATTAAACCATTTGAACTATTTCCCTGCCCTTGAAAATTTCCTGATGATGATGATTTAACTTCATCTGGTTAATCATATAATTTGCACAATATTAAATTTACATCTTAAACTTAAATTGACAATATTTATCGATATGACAATATCTATATTGAATTATTCAATATAAAGTAAACATTACACCATTGTACTTGACAATTGCAATTGATTTACAAAAGAGGAAAGGAAAAAAATGTTACAAATATTTTCATTTTCTTCTTCTTCTTCTTGTGTTACATAAGAAGAAGATTTTTTTTTCGTGCAAATGCCTTAAACAAACAACTTACTATTGAATTATCATCTACCAACAGGTAATCATTTGATAGAAAGATATTTGCACAACGTTTTATTTAGTCACAAGGAAAGAAAATCATCTTCTTCTATTTCACATTAGACAGAACAAGGACAATATTGATGAATCTCTCAACAGCACTTGTTTCAAAAACTACTCAAGTTGAACTTTACGAACAATCGTTTTATAGAACACCTTAGAACTCGACAAACAACAACAGCAACAACATCTAACAATAGTTACAACAACAACATTCAACATTCAACCAACAGATGTTATGGTTAATGTGCACTCTACAAAGTAAAAAAAGAATAAATAGACAACCATCACATGTTGAAGTAAGATTGGAAAAGTAATCGATAGCAAAAAATAAACATGAGTAAAAATTTACTTTAAAAATTTTACTACCAACTAAATTACTAACAACTCGTACGAAGTACACTTAACTAGTGTATCTGTTGTTCTGAAAGAATTGTTGTTAAAAAAACATCCAACAAAATTTGTTATCAAGGAAAATTAAAAAAAACACTCATACAAATACACAAACACACAAAATGATTGAAATGATAAGTTAGAACAATGAAACAATTGATATTTGCCAAAAGGATGGTTCAAAGGTAACAATTGATTATTGTATTAAAGTGAATCATATGAATGAGTAATAAAATGATCGATTAAAATAAACTACATCTGTCTACTTTACTTTACTTGTGTTGGAAAAGAAGGAAAAAAAAAGGCGTGGGATGTACAAAACCTTTTACTTTGTCATTGATGTAGAACATTCACTTTCACTCGACGTACAAAATGTACAAGATGTACAAGATGTACAAGATGTACAAGATGTACAAGATGTACAAGATGTACAAGATGTACAAGATGTGTATTTCTGTATTTACTTTTATCTTGTACTTTTCATTTCATCCTCTTTACTTGTCTGTTATTTTCATTGGTTTATCCATCCATTGGTAAAGATGAACAGAACTTTTATGTTATTCTTTTGTTTTGTCAGATGGTTCTTTTTCACTTTTATTTTTTTTTTTCATTATTTACTCAATGTTGTTAACCTCATATAAACATACGAATATACAAATATATAAAAACACACACACACACATACAAATAAACTGATACATTCAAGTATTCTACGAATGTAGTCATGAATTTGTTTTACTTTACCAAGTTACTCGATCAGATCTTCATGATGATGATGTTCATCTGGGTACCACTCGTGATCTCTTTTCACTTAATCAAAGGTTAAAGTTCATCTTTACTTAACACACTGTCACTTATACCTTATACTTTCCAGGGTAATTTCTTTTTTATTCAAAAACGTAGCCACAAATTATGACAAATGTCATCCCTTCCACTCGAATGCACATTGTGAACCTTTTTACCCGGATGAAAAGATATAAATTCTTTTTCAGCTTGACTAAAACGATTTTCGGAGAAAACAATGTCATCCTTAATGCATCACCAAGTTGATCCTTTGTTATGTTGGTATTTTTTTCCTGTTGTTGTTGTTGTTGTTGTTTTCTCCTTGTCTCGAGATTACTTTGTTCTCAACAGTATTCTACCAAGTGAGTTAACAATGTCGTCAGATGGAATTTATTGACCAATCAGTTGTTAGATCAGTTATTCATAAACTTTTCTTCATAATCAAACATGTATTGTTGTTGTCATCGTTGTTGTTATCTTATTTCATTGAATGAAATGAATTATATTTCAAATTCCAATAGGAAATAAAGAAAAAAACATTTGGCATGGAAAAGTTTTCCCTTGAAGTTCTATTTCGAGTAATTCGAATGTTAGCACCTGATTACCATGTGAATGCGCGATGTTCAAGGAAGAACATTTTACTAACAAACACACCGACAAAGATGATGATGATGATGATGACAACATCGTTGTTGTTGTCGTCGTTCTTGTCAATGAAGCACTTAGATGCTTAAGCAAAAAGTAATTTGCATCGTAAAACGACAAATGGATAAAAGATGTTTTAATTAATTGGATAAAGTTGTAATAGCAACAGAGATGTAAGATAATATTTTATTCATTTCGAATTTCACGGTAAGGTAATTTTTTGTGTGTCTATTTTTATCACTTTGATGTTGATTGATAGTTCAAAAGAAAATTTAAATGGCTGCCTCAAGGTGTGTATATGTGTTAAGATGTGTAAAGTGTTTTTTATTTGCTGACGTTGTTAAATTAGTCAACAAGGATGATAATTAAAGGAAAGACATTTTTAGTCGTCCTGGTCATCGTGATAACAATGATCGATTGTTACAAGGGAAGAAAATTGATCATTTCAACCTAACATTCACCTGCCATGCCTGGACAATCGATTGATTTTGTCTGATTGGAAGGATGATGAATGGGCAAAGATAAATGTGACAGTTGTCACATCCAGTAGTCATCACATCATTGGCTAGAACTTTGATCGAACAGTAACGGAAACGGACAGAACACTGTTGGTTTGTTCAGCTTATACATTGATAAAAGTCACCCTGACACTTAATTTTATCCTTGACCTGAGACTTTATGGTGACCATTTATTCATTATTAATGTTCCAGTGGAACACATCAACGCCTGTACTTTGCACATACTCTTGATAGCTGACATTGTACATTAGATGAAAAAGAAAGAAAGAAAGAGAAAAAAAGAACCTTAATGAATTTTGGATCTCATTATTACTGTTCATTCCTTACCAACAATACCTAAGCAAGTGACAACTTGATTCGCCCTTGAAATGATGAAATTTGACCATCAAGTACAATTTGATTATTGTGTAAGATTTTTATGTACTAGAGATGGTAATTGCACCACCATCCAATCGATCGATAGTAACGAGCTTGAAAGATCAACCAGTAATTGTGAGTTCAGGTCACATAACACGGATGAGAATTTTGTTCTTTTTTGTCGAAAAAAAAATAAATTTGTTTTGTTATCGAAATAACACGTTGACTTGACATTTCACTGTGATTGACATTGCAATGTCAAGTTTATTCATGCATAAGATAAGTTTGATTTTTTATTCAATTTTCTTTGGTTACAAATTGCCCTTTAATTTGTTCCCTAAAATTGAAATGTACAAAATTGAGAATAAAAATTTATTGATTTTTTTTTCTTCTCTTCGAAGTAAATTTTATTCTAATAAAATTTTTGGCTTTTTTCTTTTACAACTAACCCAATGACATTGTAATTTAATGCAATTTTATCTTGATGACTTGAGTCGATTGAATTTTGTTGACAATCAAGAATTGAACTTCATTACACTTGATGGATAAATCGAATTTCATTCCAGATGAGATATTTGATATGTCACTGTGAAAATCGATTTCAAGGTTTTTTCTTCCTTTTTGTACTTGTGACTTGAGTATCAGTTATGTAGATTGTTGAATGATCTTTCAGAGTGTCGAATTTTCAGAATCAAGTGAAGTTTTACGTTTCAAGTTTTCATGCTTGATCAAGTATGAACTTGAATGATGGATGATAAATAAGATGACAAAGTACTTTGTTTGACTGTTATTCAACTATCAACAACAATGACCAGAAGTTACCGAGTTACACGAGCATACAAGTGAATATTTACTCAAGAACAAATGCACTTTCATTCAAGTAATCAATATTTTTTTTGTTTTTTTTTTTGTGGTTCCTCAGCACGATCAACCATAAGGTAATACAACTAGTACAACCAGTAGAACTAGAAGAAATAAGAAAATGGATGTTTGGGATACAAAAATGCTATTGCAACCAAAGTGACTATACAGTTGATTGCATCCAAAACAATCTGACAATCTTGCAGACATTGTTCGGTTATATTTGATGTGTGGTCATGAGTCATGAACAAACTTTGATCAAATGGAGATGCTTAAGTGTCAAAGGACACGCAAGTACATTCAATTTGTATTACCTCTCGGGATTGTAAGTGTAAGGATTAACTGGACACAACTTGAGTCCACAACTGTTATCGATCTAACTTTACTTTGCTTCTCTTACATTCATATCAATCAAGGACAATCCAAGTTCAATACACATGACCATCGTCATGAAAGTATTTCAAGTGTGCACTCTGTACATTTGATATTCAATCATATGTAAAAGCAATTTCGATTGCAATCATATATAAAAGAGAAAGAAATACTTTTCCTCAGTCAGCACAAACAACAAGAACAACATCAAACAAAAAAAAGAAACAATTATTGGTTGAAAAATTTCCTTTCAAATTTTACATTTACAATTATCATTGATAAAGTTTATTCTTACGTAAAGAAAGTTAACTTCATGTACAATTAGTTTGTCTTCAATTGTTGAAAAAACAGGTGCAGATAAAGATGAAGGTTTTAACTTGTTCATGGATTGACTGAATGAATATTCAATCGATTTTATTCAATTGAACAGACACAAAGGAAAGAAAAAAGTAAAAATAACTTCAACCGTAACAACATTGTTCAGTTGTATTTATGTTAAAGGAGAAGTAATTTGATTATACCAATACATTTGTGTTCAATTGAACATGTGCAATTGTGGCATACAATCATTCATGATAATCTCATGTACGAGGATCAGTTATTAAGCTGATTAAAACGGGTAAATTTGTAACAGACGTTGTATTTATTTGATCTAAGAAAATTCGGTCATTTACTTGACACAACTTGTAACTTTACTCATGGTATCTTTTATGTGTCTTCAATGAAGACAAGATTACCTCAGGTTGTTCTTGCATCATTTCCTCCGGAAGTTCATACAATAGAACAATCTTAAGCTCGATCTAACAACACAATTGTTCAATCATCCTTTCATCAAGTCCAGATGAAAGATTCAATGTAATCGGAGAATGAATAGCTTATTCACTTGGTTACTTTATTGGTCACTGATTAAGCTTTATTAACTCACGAGTCATCAGTTCTTGTGTGTTCTCTGCTTGTTCACTTTATTGAGCGTGTATGTGAACATTGTTCACTTAGAAAGTTCAGTTGAATTTTCCTCGTAAAAAAGAGAAAATCCATGATACTGAGGTTTTGTTAATTTTCAATTGATTGAATCAACCTTTTACTCGGTAAAATACTGATGATGTCAGCTGGATGTGCTTTGTTGATGTCGAATTGGAATTTCCCAGGATGAAGTTTGATTCAATTGTACGATTGAACTACGAAGAACGATTATTCGAATGAACCACCAGTCATGTGGTAGAATAGATTAACGATCTACAACTATTGACTGATAGATTTTTGGATTCCAAGTTGTTATTTCGATGCAGATCGATTCGACATTGTCTTTGAGCATTTTAGGTTATTTTTCATTTTCACTTTGTTCTTTTTTTTGAAAGTTTCTTTTTCCCAAACAATTTTGTGCTGCAGCAACTGCTAACTGATAGTTTATAATAGTTTTCAATATATCTTTAGAACAATCTCTTCTAGAACAAATATTCGTACATTTACAAATGATTCCTGATAATTTCTGATCCAATGGATGAATCATAAGTGAAGTGACAATGAAAATTTCCTATTTTTCACTGACACAAACAAAGTGTAGACTTTTAAATTGGATCAATTGTTCTATTTGTCAGAACGATTAACTTTTCTAATGACTTTGTCTCCACTCATTTTAACGGACTTATCTTTCTGTCTCCAGTTTCAAAAGATGCTCATCAGGAGTATACAATGAAAACAAACCAGACTGACTTTATCCCTTGAGTTCTGTTTTAACCAGAACTATTTCTAGTGTGTAGTCGATTGACTCCGTTGTGTGCAACAACTGTCCATTCAGTGTAAACTTTCTTAGAAAGAAGAAACTATTGGTTCTGTGAAAGTGCGTCACTTTGCTTCATCCAAAGTGCTTTGGTGGTATACTTTTACCAACTAGTCTGTCTGTACTAATCTGTGTCTTGTTGATCGCTGGACAAATCTCTCGGGTGTAAGATTTTGTTCATAGGAAAAAATAGAACAAAGTCTATTTTCTAGTTCACTTGTTTCTCTTTTTTCCTCAGGTCAAATGTCATGGTTTAAAAGGTGAGCAAGTCTCCCAAATCAGTATATTTCATTGTTGATTGTCAGTCTGTCATACGACCAGCGCATCAACCTTATTTGCATCAAACAATCATCCATGGACAATACTTTATTAGAAACCTCCAGTACCATTTCAGATCAGTTTAATCTGTCTAGTTCATTTGGTGAATCTTTCAACAACTTTTCAGACAGCGAGTTTGTACAGTTTGATCTATCTCAAAATCTCTACCATATTTGTCAAGAATCACAAGTGCATCTCAAGGGTCCAACATGTATTGATCATCCAACACTGGATCACTTTCATATTTCTTATGATGGAGAATACATTTTACACCCAAAGGACATTCTTCCTCGCCTTCAACCACAAAAGCATCAAACCAAATGTAACTACTGTCAACAAAATGGTACACACTTTAGTTGTACTGGATGTTCTCAAGTTTCTTATTGTTCAATCATGTGTCAACGCAAGGATAGAAATGATCACTTGTTGGAATGTGACATCTGATTAACTTTCAGCACATTGTAAATTCTCATCATTCTTGAATAAATGATTCTTCTACACTTTATTGTTTCCTCTCTGTTTTGTTCTTGCAGTACTTTTAGACACAGACTTAGTATAGATCGAAAGAGCTGTTGATTGTTTTTGCCACAAAGATCAACCTCCAGAGACATAGTCTAGACTGTTGACACTTGAGTGCTAATGAATTTTCACCACAAGTGTGAAAGTGTCATGGTATAAAGGAGCCAAATGGCTGACAAGTTTTCATCAGTATTTCTTCAAGTTTGACCGAGTGAACATCTTTTCACTTTTCTACCTTTTGATTTGCAGAGAGCAAAATGTCCGGTCATCAATTGAGTGACTTGTCCACTTCCCCCAACGAAAACTACTCACAATCAGAACTACTAGCGATTTTACCCCCTTTGAACAATCTTGATCAGCTGGAGTCGAAAATATTCGATGATATCATCTGCTTGAATGACTTAAATTCTCATGGAACATCTAAAGAGCCGTGTCATGATTTGCAAAACCTTTCAGGACATGTACTTTACATCTCATCAAAATCAACTTTACATTTGGAATGTCCAATATGTATCAACTGGCCATCTCTGGAACATTTCCACATGTCTGAAGATGGAAAAGAACTTATTGACCCATCTGATAGGATAACCGAATCTCAACAGTCCATGTCCATGTGTTAGTTCATTGAAGGATGTTCTTTTTGCTTGCTTTGGTCAAAAAGATCAGCATTTTCATCAGATCAGGTAGTTCTACATTGTTTCTACTTGATGATGTTTAAATTTTTACTTGAATAAATTATTCATCATATGAACACGTGATTTGTTATTATTCATGAGTACGTTGCTCATTTATGTCTGCTTATTACCGCACGTGTGTCTAAGAACTTTTCTCGTGAACATTTGGAATGACTTTCTTTTCACAAATCCTTGAAAATAATGAATTAAATTACATGCTGAAAAGAAAGCTGCAGTTAATGCTTCAAAATGAAAATCCCTCCAATCCTGTTTACCTGGTATCTTTGTGTTTGTTGATATTGTTTTTTTCTAAAGTATCAAGTAATGTCAACCCTAGACAGAATTTTTAGTGTTTCAGACTGTCTGATCTGTCACATGGGCTTTATAAAGCTTAAAACAAGCATCATATTTCAGATTAACTTTTTTTTCCAAGGTAAAATGGTATATGATATAGATGGCTGAGATGAACTAACTTATCATAACTGTCACTTTGATTCTGTCCAAATTAGAACGTTCTGCCACTCAGGATTCCAAATATCAAATACTCAATCGATGGACTTGAGGAAGATTATTCATCATGGAATCTTGTTAAGACGTCACAGTACCTGAAAAACTAATGCATGCATTCATTAAAGATAACTTTAACCTGGTCATCATATTATGCAAACACCATGTCAAGGAAAATCTTCTCGGTCTGCCCCAAGTCAAAGATGTACACTCGATATGTCCAATATGTATACCGGTGATGCACATGTCCGATGATGACCGATCTGTTTTAAATCCTGAAGAACATAACTCGACCTTGGACATTCGAAATTTTATACACGTTCATCATCCTTTCATTTTGTCCTACTTTAAAGATGTGTTAAAACTTTCTATTGCTCAATAAAATACAAACGGAAGCAAAGATATCGCAACTTGACGAGAGTGCAATATAATAATTGAATATTCAGATGTGACGAAATGATACGATTAATCTTTCATTCAATGAAATCTGTGACCTAGAAAACTCATCAAACAGTGTTGAGCTTAAACTCTGTAGATCATTGTTGTCATCTGTGAGAAATTAAGCTATGAATTTATCTGAGAACGCATTGCTTTATCCTTTATTCACTATTGCACGTACTTTTGAAGAACTTTTCTCAAGATGATTTTACAAAACTGTACACCATTTGCCTTATATTATGATAATGGAATAATTTATTATAATATGATTATGACCAGGATTTGAGTGAATATAAAACACCGTACTTGCAAGTGATGAAAAATTGAAACAAAAAGCAAAAGAAATACCTAAATCATGAAATTGTTTATCATATAACTTTACAGTAAGTCACATCTGAGAACATTTTAACATTGATAATTTAATTGATGATTCAATGTAAAGGCTAATTTTTATTAGAAAGTTTTCTGAATAAACGCATAGTTATGGCAAATTTAAATATCTTATTAAATTCATCCACGTTTAGGTCAGAACCAAGATGTATGACATCGTCAGGTATCGGTTGATAATTTTTGAGTAATTGAGAAATGACTTGAAGGTTGACCTCACTATTTTGAGATATTAAAGCACAAAAAGACCAATAATTTGGAAGTCGATTGGTAAGTAGTTGGCGTAGAGTTTCAAGTGGTTTGTGTACCAACAAAGATGTAACGCGAATTGGTGAGGAAGGACATTCATTTGTAACTTTAAGGGATAAACTGTCATCCAAATATAAATCTGCAACTGATGATTTTAGGCACAAACTTGGCATTTCCAAAGACAATTGGGTGGAAAGGTCACCATCGGGTTCTAATGACTTAATAAAATCGTCAACTCTTTCGCTGAATATTCGATAAAAAATTCTACCAATGACTGATTGTGGTCGAACAATTCGAAGAGTTTTACCTTGATGTTGACCACTTCGAAGAGTAAAAGAAGCACTCATTTCAAATAGACTCACGAAATCAGGTTGTTTAACTTCTTTTTCAACATTCAAAAATAGCAAAAGGCACTTGGAATTTAAATCAATAGTATTTGCAATGTCATAGTGCGGTGAATTTGGTGGTCGATCGTTGTTCCAAATATTAACAGAGACATAGTAATTTTCTAGAAATTCAGAATGCATAAATTCACGATATTCATTCATGTCATAAGAAGATTGAGTGGATTCGATGTTCCAAGTGGGACCACGTACTTCTTGAGCATCAATAGTTGGTAGAACTCGAGGAGAAGCATCCCACACTGTTAAAGTAGTTGAACGTTCTAATCTGGTTCTCATGATGGGCATGGCAATGAAATCAACGTAACCTGTTTTCTTGACAGTAGTATTTTTGTAAACTTCTTGTGGTTGAAATGGAGATGTTATTTTAGATATATTTGATTTTTTCAATACTTCAAAAGCCATAAACAATTCAAGTAAGAAGAATATAATATAATCTTCCTCCAAGTCATACAACACTTTAAGATCTTCTAAACCGGGATTGAGGTAAAGTTCATTAAAATCAGTATAAAATGGTTCAAACTTCGTTAATGCGTCATTGGAAACTTCGAAACATCCTTTGACAGTACACTTGATTTGTGACATTTTAAGTATATCTCCAGGATAGATGAAACCTTCATGATTTTTAATGATAAATCGAATGGTCTGAGCTGATGTAGGATCATACAGATGTATTGTCTTTTTTACAGCACGAACAGCTGAAAATCCATCGGCCTCGACTTTTTTGACGATACCATAACCACCGCTACCAGTTGCTAATGCGAAAGGTGACTCTAAGGAAGAAAGTGCCACTGCTTTGAATTTCGTAACACTTGATAATTTTTCTCTATAAAGTGTAACCAGTTGATTAAGATTAACATTGAAGTCCATTTGGTCATTCAAATAAATGGCAGCTGATATTTGCGGCAAAACGAGAAGTCGACGGTAATGCTTTCTGGTGAGCGAAAGATAAACTTGCTTTCCATCAAGCAAGGCGAGTGTAACTGCTGATGTTAAATTGAACAAATGTCATCATTTTCTTCATTGAAATTTCATAAATCACCCTCACAAACTATCATAATCAATATTTACTGATGGAAACTGCCAAGGAAAAGGCTATTATTGCCAAAACTCTCATCTTATTCCTCAAATCACTCATCGGATCAAGTGTAACTGTTCGACTGAAGAATGGTTCTAACGTTACAGGTGTTTTACAAAATGTTGATGCTTACATGAATGTAACCCTTGAACAAGCTGCCAAACATGAACAAACTGAAGAAGATGATGGCTCATTTGTCTGTGATTCATTATTCATTAAAGGACCTCGAATTATATCTGTTGAATATGCTAGCCGTGAAGATGAAATATTAACCATGAAGAAACAAATTGAGGCAAGTTCTTATCGTTTTAGAAAAAGAGCACAATCTAATTCGAGACATGGGGCTGATGAAAAGGTCAAAAACCCCGTCCAATCCACTTCACATCGATCTGATTGAAATTCTATTGACATTCAGCAACAGATCGTCAGTTGTAAATAA
>JASXTE010000601.1:0-34525 GCA_030280995.1 Hemileia vastatrix | reverse complement strand
ACAAAGATGATACAGATAAATAGGACATTGTCAATCAATTAAATATATTCTACATACATTCATAATAAAAATATTATTTAGTTTTCTTCAGTCATTTATCAAAATTCGTCTCTAATTTGATCTGTCAGTTGAGTGAAATTTGTCGATTTGAACCATTTGATGATAAACTTTTATTGCTTGGGATAAGTATTTTGATTCTCGTAAGCCTTCCAATAGACTGGTTAACAATTGCATTTAGATTACAGTTTTTTCTTCGAATGCCAAGCAATTAGTTTTTCAAAGGAAAAAAAACAGCCGGTTCAGTATCATCATGAAATGGTGTTGATACTCTGTGTATATAATGTGTATGGCCTCAAGTCAGTCTACGCCTGCTCGTAGAACACTAGCAGCTTCAACAGCTGTTAAGTCAAGAGGATTCTTGCCACGTAAAACCGCAGCAAGTGTAGCCGACTAAATATTTCCATCCGTTTAGCCGAGCTAAATATGGCCAGTCCGAGGACTCGAAGAGCACTAGCTGAACTTAAACCTACCCTAGATAATAATGTAAGTTAAATAATAATAATAATATTTCAATCAGATTTTACCATTTTTCATCAATAATATGTCATAATTTCAGTCATGTTTCGAATGTAAGTCATTAAATCCTCAATGGGTTTCGGTGACATATGGCATATGGATTTGTCTCGAATGCTCTGGAAAGCATCGTGGACTTGGAGTCCATTTAAGTTTCGTTCGTTCAGTTTCCATGGACAAATGGAAGGACACTGAGTTGGCTAAGATGCGTGTTGGCGGTAATCAAAGAGCGAGAGAATTTTTTGATTGTCAACCTGACTGGAATTGGAAGGCTCCCCTAAGTGAAAGATACAATAGTAAAGCAGCAGCTTTATATCGAGATAAAATAGCAACAGAAGCAGCTGGGAAAGAATGGTCACTAGAAAAATCAGCCGCCAATGATTATGTTTCTCAAACCATTCCTCGTTCTCTTCCTTCTTCAAATGATGTCAAATCCAAGAAGACGGTTGCTTCATCCAAGTCCACATGGAACGATAACGAATGGGCTTCATCTTATCAAGCTGGAGCATCGTCGTCAACTACACCACTTAGTTCAAACGATGTTTACAAAGCTAAAGAAGACTTCTTTTCACGAAAAACTTCAGAAAATGCCACTAGACCTGATAATTTGCCTCCATCTCAAGGTGGTAAATATACCGGCTTCGGGAACACAGTTAACAATTCCATGCCTCGAAGTCAGTCCGAATTTGATTTTGCTTGGAATTCATTAAGTGCTGGCTTTTCATCCATCGCAACTTTAGCAAGCAAAGCATCTGAATCTGCTGTCAAGATCGGATCAATTGCTGGTGCTAAAGCTACCGAATTGGCTGGTACAGTCAATGAAAAGGTAAGTTGACAAATATTCTATCGTCTATCCTCCATCTATGGTTGTATTTGATTCCTTTTTATTATATAATTTGCCTTATTTAATTTTATTTTTGATTTTGTTTTATTATTTTTCCCTTTTAATTTAATTGTACGCAGGTTAAAGAAGGAACACTTACTGAAAGTTTCCAACCTTTTGTTTCAAATTTAGGGTCCAAGGTTTGTTTAAACTTGCCTTTTAACTAGATTGCATGAGTGATGATAATTATTTCTCTTTCATCTTCTTTCTCAGGTTGCTGATGTAAGCAAGAAAGGCTGGAGTGATTTGTCTACTCTTTTCAATCAAAAGGCCAGCTTGTATCAGGATCCCAATCAAGTGAGCCATTCTTACTCGACAAGTGCTCTTTCCACTTCTTACACAAACATCGACGAAGAATCATCTTCATACCAACAAAACAGTTATCAATCTGCTTCCAACTCATCTACGACAACGCAGAATGGCATTTTTAATGAACCAACTTCTCATTCTGCCAACAAAAAATCTGGCAATAGCCGATCATCGAGATCAGGACCAAGCGAATCCACTGGTTTGACTGCTGGTGTTAGTCGTGAAGAAAAAACTTTGTTGTCATTTGAAGACTCGTCTAAAATATCTGTCAAGTCCTCATCCAATAAGAAAAAGACCCTAGAAGATGAATTCTGGGCCGATCTGGAAAAGTGATTCTAGTAAATATTGTTGTGACACTGTGTCACCTTTCTTCGCAAATGACTTATGTGTGAACCAGAGTGATGATAATATGTTTGGTAACAAAATTTGTGAATTGTGTCCATACCAGGTGCTTCAGCGTATTCTGTTCTATCGAGTTTGACTATGAACACGATGAATGTTCGTAGACTACATTATTATTATTTGCTCCATCATCGTATGAAAAGATGCAATGTACAACAGTTAGATTGAATGAAATGATGATGACTATGATAACAATGGTTGAGATTTTGTTCCTTGAGATCATAGAAAGTTCTTCGAATTCCATGTTGACCATTTTTACCCATTAATAAGTTATCAACGGTTTAAGTTGTTAGAGTATTTACGGTTAAAGTAATTTAAACTGGTACGTGGGTTGATGTAATCAGTGGCATCAGTTAGATTCATCTGGAAGATGTCGATATGTCATGATTTTTATCACGTTCGTTGGATTAGATGTCGAAAGCAGGTCATTCTAGAATTGTCGAACAAGTTTCAACTTTCAAACGGTCCGAGAATGAACATCTTCAACCACAACGTTGGTTAAAGTAACCGTGGAAATGACTGCATATCTCAATCTGGCCTTAAGATTTCAGATTCAGATCTGCCATTTGGACTGCTCAAACGGCGACCATTAACTTCGCTGCGAATCCGACTGTGATTTGAACATTGACTGCGACTCTCGCTGCGATTTTTACTGCCACTTTTTCTATGACTTCTTTCAATGACTGTGGCAACAAATGGACCATTGATATCATAAGTTTTAGGATTACTTTTTAATGTGGAAAATTGAAAAAAACAGCTGCTAAGATCTTAAGCGACTTGTGTGTCAGATTGGAATGAACAGTGACTCTGTATTAGGTGAAAATAATGCATGATGATGCAATTTTTATCTGATTTCATTTTATATGAAGCTAAATATGACAAGAATAGATACTTAACTTGGTTAACTAACATTTTGGATGTTGTTGATACAAGAAGCTGTTAGATGTCTCATTCATCGATTGCAGGGGTTTTCGTGCTCGTTCAAAATGCTCTGCCGTCATTGGTTGTATCTTTTATCCTCTTATAGAACATATTTGAAGAAAATCTATTTGAAAAATTACCCTGGTACTATTTGAAAATGTTTCACCAGTCGATGGGAAAATAACAAACTCACGAGTCTCTAACGACCGCTTTAGTAACAGATGGCGCTCGCATCATTCGCCAAAAAACGTTTCCTCTTCCGTCTACACCAGCCATTCGACTTCTTTGGCTGCTGCCGTTCGCACTCTTCCAAGGAAATCTGTCGATATGGTAAGTTTACCTTTGTTACTTCACCTACCTCACCCTTTGACTTGTTATTAATGTGACCTATTTGATCTATTTTACCTTACAGTCGTCTCACAAGACATTTAAAATCAAGCAAAAGCTAGCAAAGGCCCAAAAACATAACCGGCCAATTCCACATTGGATTCGTATGAAAACTGGTAACACCATTCGTTACAACGCTAAAAGGCGACACTGGAGGCGAACTAAATTAAAATTGTAATTGTCATGGACCAATTTGATGGCCAGGTGTGATGTTATGCCTAATTCTTAACAAATGATGGTCTAAAATAAATTGCCCTCGAGTGCATATTGTGTCAGCGTGTCCCTTGGATTTTCTCCTTTACTCCTACCACTGAGTATGCGTGTGCGCTTGCATCGAATAGAGTGATCGAATTATGTGTTGTGTAGAACTGTTGGTAGTGTACGAACTGTAGTCAGTCGCTTGTCGCTCGTCGAACTGTGTTCTACCTTCCGTCAAAAAAAAAGTATAAGGAAGGAGAATGAACCGGCCAATTGTAACAGTGTTTCATCTCATATCACTTGTTCTCCTGAGTCAAGGTAAGATATAATATTTCATGTTCTCCTCGCATGACCTGAGTGACAATTGATCATTTAAAGTGACGTAAACCGTGAAAAGTGTTGGGTGAGGAATTTTTTTTTTCTTCTTTCTTGATCAATTGAAGAGTTTCATTGTTTTGGCTTGTTTATTCATCGAACCAATTTTTACATGAGGTGAAAGTATAAGCTGTCTCTTTTGAGTGAATAAGATGAAGGGTGAAAATATTAACTTTCATCTAGTGAAGGGAAAGAAAGTACAGGCCAGGCAATGGATGAGAAGAAGAGGAAGAAGAAGAAGGAGAAGAAGGAGAAAGAGAAAAGGAAAGAGTAAGACTAATGACTTGTCGAGTAAAGATCACAGCGGTGATCATCTTAAGGATGAGGAAAGTGAAGTAAGTGAGAGGAAGATCAAGAGGCAGAGAGAATGAAGATTTGCCTGGCTTCTTCGGGTCTAACCTATTGCTTGGACAATAAAAGGCACTTGCATCATCAGTGGCATCCCGAGGCCTGTTACATTTGTGCACTTTTATTTCCTCTTCCTTCGTGCATCCTCTTGTTATTTTTTCTCTTTCTTTTCTTTCATCTTCTTTCTTCTTATTTTTTTTTCTTCTCAGCCTTTTCTCATCGTTTTTTTTCTCTTTTTTTCTTTTCTCTTTCTTGACTGTCGACTCAGTTGCTTCATCTGCCTCTTTCTGTACTTTACTTCCTTGATGACCAGTCACTTGCAGTAATGTTTCTTTGTAACACTTATTGTCTCCTCTTCTATCCTTCTATTCTTTTCTTTAGTCTTTCTTTTTCTTCCCTTTTTATCCCGATTGTTCCATTTGTGCAGATTTTTCCATTTCATCTTCATGCCCTGCAAATTTGCTTTTTTTATTCACTCTCTAATTCTCTCATTTCTCTGGCAGAGTTCTCTTGTGTTCTGATTTTCATTTGCCAGTACATTCGACATTGCACATTCGACATTCAGCACTCGACACTCAGCACTCAGCTTCTGTCGATGATCATACAATTTTGCCACAAGGAAGAACACATTTTTCTTTCTCTTTCTGTCTTTTTCTCTTTTTCTATCTCTTTTCCTTTCTCTCTAACAATCAACTGACTGCTTTTTTTTGATATTTTACTAGTTTTACCATTTGTAATGTTCATCTCGGTTCTTTTGTATGCTTACCGGAGAGATATTATTGTCCTTTTGTCTTTCTTTGTCAGTTGACGATTGCTTTTTTGCATTTCATTTCATTTGTTCGTCCGATGTTTTCGCTTCTGTCACTCAGTCCAACTCTGTTTGGTCACTTTTACCATGAACTTTGGTTCTTTTCTTATTCTTCTTTATTTTTTCTTCCTTTCTTTCTTCTTCTTCTTCGTCTACTTCTTTCTTTTCTTCTTCTTTCTTCGCGTCCCAAGCAATTTCGCCTTGTGCCTGTTGTTATTTGCACTCGAACCTCGCAAGTTCTTTTATTACTTTTCAATGAAATGAACTTCCTGCTCTTTATTCTTTCTCTCTCTTGCTTCTTTGTAGACGTCACTTTGTTTTGCTCTTTCATCTCTTCTCAACAACTGGTACCAGGATTGTTCAGTACTCCATCAGTGATATTTTATTGCATTCTTATATACTCCAACAGCTTGTGTACCAGCTGTACATCCAAAAAGAAGGCAAAGAAGGACAAAAGTGAAAGTGAGAGAAAAAAAAAGTAAAACACTGAAAGCTAGTTTAGCCCATTGTGCTTGTACTTATAGAACTTGTGATGCAATTTAATCGACATTCAATTCTCTCCCTTTGACTGTTTCAATATTTTTTCACTTTCTTTTTCTCTCTCTCTCTCTCTCTTCAATGGCGATGTCGATTGTTGTCTTTGCAATTGCTTTTTCAGAACAGTGATTTACCACGTGACGCAAATCACTCGCCAACTTTTATGTCAATAGAGTTGATGTTGAACAAGTGACTTATGCAAATCATTTGTACCAATCTTGACAAAGGAATAACATGAGAACAAAATGAGGCAACAAACTCACCTCAATAGTCATTCTCTTCTTTTTTTTTGTCGTTTTATCTTTTTCTTCTATTTTTTCCTCTTTCACTTTCTCTTTGACTATTTGTACCCTTTTCCTTTGCTTTCATCACTTTCATCACTTTCATCATCCGCATTTGTCTGCATTGGTCCACATCGCACACCTGATCACAATGTATTTGTTGCCACATTTGTCTTGATACATGAATTTATCATTCTTCTTGTCGTATAAAAGGAGTGAGAATGTGAGATGTGTGACTCGAATTTGTCCATTTTCTCCTTCAGCTGGAGAGTTGTAACTTCGATGGACATTGTGTCCTTGTTTTCTCACATTCTCTTTCTCTCATTCACTCTTGTCAGTGTTTCTCTTTCTCTTTCTCACTCTACCTTTACGTCTACATGATGAATTTTGTCTTGACACGCACAGAGACTATCTAGGTGATTAAGTCTCTTGATCATTTTTCCTCTTTTGAATTTATTTTACATTTGTGAGCAATATTTTATTTTGACTGGCCGAAAATTGGACACCGAACACTAGTACATTGGTCACTAATTAACCTGATTCCTTGTCACGCTGATCTACTGTGACCTGGTAACTCGATTTTAACTTTTATCCTCATCCTTTTACTGGTTGAGAGAAAAATGATTGACTTTGATCAACTTTATCTGTGAACATCTGTGTGAACTTTGGACATCGTAAATTTACTCTCTTCATGTACAAGTGCAAGTGTGTTCAACACAAATTATACTCATAAATGGTTGACATTTTTCTTTTACCCCATCTTTTCGTCCAAATGACTCGAGAAAAGGTTCAATTGATTTGGCAGGATCATTTGTTCTCGTCTTCATCTTTTTTTCTTCTCTTCTTCTCTCCTTGTCATCCGTCGAGTTGACCAATTGACCAGTCAACCAGTCGACGACAGTCGACAAAACCAGAAGTTGCATCTTCACAGGACACATTGGAAAACATCTCAGACCATTTGACTGAGACTTTTATCCGATATCTGTGATCCTGTGAAATTGTTCTGTTAGCTGAAGTTCCTGTCCTTTGCTCGGTGAGTGAGCAATGTCCATCTTCCTCCATGTTCGTCCATGTTCGAAGGGCTGATTGCAATTGTTTGCTTCTATTAGCCTTTCAAGTTAGTCGGCAGTTAGTCGTTAGCAACTAGACATGCTAGACATTTGCTACTACTGCTACTGTGTATGTGTCTCTCAGGTTGTCTTTTGGTTATATTTTGTCCACAGTTGTACCAGTTGGTCCTGTTCTTGTATCCAAAGAAAGGGACAAAGGGACAAAGGGAGACAGAGAGACAGAGTGAAAGAGAAAAAGAGACGAGAGTAAAATGAACTCTTCGTCAAACTCGTAGTTACGTAATGAACAATGAGTGTGACCGTCGGTGTAACTGTTCATTTGCAGTTGATCGGCGATGCTTGCCTTGTCCCTTTTGACATGAATGGCAAGTCGAGTCCGTTCTGTGTTCTCTTCTGTTTTGTTCTATTGCTTCTCATGCTCTGTTGTATCTGGTGGGCGCAGTGTGTATATATCTGTCTCTGTGTGTGTATATATGTGTGTACACTTTGCAGATTTGTATGCAAGGTGACACTTCACCTTCTCCTAGTGAACAGTTGGCCAAAGGGACACTCAGGATACACACGAATGAACCAATTGCACGTTGTTTCTTCTTCTCTCTCTTTTCTCTTACCTCATACATGTACACAGGTCAGGTTTACTTTGTCCTTTGCAAGTGTTTCCTCTTTCCTTTTCCTCCCCCACTGTCCTTGTCTCTCTCTCTCTCTCTCTCTCTCTCTCTCTCTCTCTCTCTCTCTCTCTCTCTCTCTCTCCTCTCTCTCCCTCTCTCTCTCTATCTTGTCAGCGACTTCTTTTAACTCCACTTTTACCTTGGTCTTTCACTTTGTAGTGAGTCACTGATCAAAGTTCTAAAAGTCCTGAAATTCGACGAGTTACCAACACACACATACTTTTCTATGTGTAAAAACATTTTATTTTTCATTTCATTGATCTTTCCTGTGCTTGTTGAATCAGTCGTCTTTCTGCCACAGCCGATCAATCGAGTGACATTTTCACTCTCATCAATTCAATGTGCAAACGTGAAATTCTCTCTCTCTCTCTCTTTCTCTGTCAAAGGGCAGGGAAGGAAAAAAAAGAAGAAGAAAAAAAGTATCAGAGCAAAGCAAATAAAGAGAAATATCCACCCTTCACCTGCCTTGTGATGGTTTTTTTTCTGCTGCTTTTTATACTTTTTCTACTTTTTATACTTTTTCTACTTTTGAGTGGATTCTCTTGTTTTACTTTTTTCCTTCTCTGACACTTGGTTGGTATTTTTTGTGTGTGTCTCTCTATGTGTGTGAATGTGCCTTCCTTTGTCCTTGTATCATTTTCCTTGTGTGTGAAAAGGCAAAAATACTGGCAACAAAGGGTAACATCAAGAGTTAAAATGTTCTCTCCTCTTACACTTCACACACTACTCAACCTCACTTACTTTCCACTTCTCACTTGACTCTGTCACTTCCAATGAATTCACTGTGTGTTTGAGTGTCTGGGTGTCTGTGTGTGTCTCTGTGTGGCTGTGGATTCGAATTTGGTCGAGTCCCAACTGTAACGTATGAATTGAGTGAACTGTGAACACTGCAAACTGTAGACAAAGACACTGTGTGTGTGGACATATACGTGGCATGTTCATTGTTTAATTTGACTAACAACCAAACTGCCCTTTTTCCCTGCCCAAATGGTGGCACTTGTCTCCTGTTCAGTTGGGCATTTCGACAGTTCTACAATTCGACAGTCCTACATTTTGGCCTCTCATGACTCTCATGGTTCTCTCGACTTAGTCTCTTGACTCTTTTTCTCTTTTTCCTTCTCTGTCTCTCTTCACTCTCATGCTTGTACCCTCGCCCAAAAGGCAAAAGGAAAAAAAAGAAAAGAATCAAGTAAAAAGGGATAAAAGGTTTTCCTTTTTCATCTTCTTCTTTGTCAATGACTGCCCTTTTAAAGCATCCTTTTTCATTCTATCCTGTCCTTGTGTCGTTTGAAAGTCTCCTTCTAACTCTTGCATCTTCTAACTCTTCTTGCTCTTTTATTCTTTTCTTTTCTTCCTCTCTTTTCTTCTCCTCTTTCTCTTGTCCTCCTTCACTATTTGTGCTTCAGGGAACCCTGGGAATCACTTGAAAAAGTCTGTCAACGATGAAACAAATTCACCTTTCCCTTTTCATCGCCATGCACATCTTTGGCATTCTCCATTTAAACCGACTTCTCCTTCAAGTTATACGGTTGAGTTATACTTTCAAGATGAACCTCATGTTGAAACTGCAAATTTGCATGAGTCTCCCTTTTTGGCCATTTCTTCATCCTCATCTTTATCTGCATCAACTTCAACCAGCATAAATCGAAGCACACAACAATACTTTAAAGTTAAGCCTGAGGACAAAGAAGTAGTCGAAGGAACCGATCAAGTAGAACTTGAATGCCACGTTGGGAATTTAATGGGTCAGGTCCAGTGGTCCAAGGATGGATTTTTACTTGGTCAGTACTTTTCATACTCTCTTCATATCATCTGTCTTGTACTTTTTCTCATTTTCACTGCGAATACAATTTTTTTTTACTTCTTCCTTGTGCCAAGACATTTACTCATTGGTCTTCCTTTTTCCTTTCCATCTTCGTCTCTTATTTTATTTTTCAACATTTTGTACCCTGAAAACCTTCAAACCGATCCTCGGTCTCATTGTCCTTTGGTCGACGTGTCTCCATGTCCCATCATCACTGTGACCGTTTGTTCAATAAGTGGACTTGTTTCACTTGTTTCACTCGTTTACTCCTTATGATCGAATATGCTCTTTGCTCTTTTCCTCTTCTTTCTTCTTTTTTTCCTTTTTCCTCCGACTCAACTCGGTGCAAATATTGCAAGCGGACAAAGCCGTTATCGAGGAAAATCGGTTCTTTCTTCTTCCTTGGAGACCGATTTTACCCATCAGATTTTCCCTGTTTGGCACGAAGTAACTTTTTTCTTCTTTTTTCTACGCTTTTTCTCTCACTTTTTTTTTTCTTCTTCTTCTTCTTCTTTTCTTCCTGTCTTTTTCTTGTACTTCTTCCTACCTTTTATATCCTTGGACAACCCTTTCGTGCTTGCCGTGAATGTTTTTTTTCTTCCTGCCACTTTACACGAGTTTACTTTTCGCTTAGAACTCAACTGTCGACTTACAACTTCCATGTGCTACTATACTGTACATGTGCTTACTTTTACAACAGTACAGCACAGTGATGTGTCTGCTTTTGTCTTCTTCTTCTTCTTTATGTTCATTGGTTCATCGAGTGTCGGTCTACCGACTGAGTTGCTATTCGAATAACCTTTCGACTCGACTCGACTCGACTTGACTTGACTTGTTCTTTACTGTTGCTATGTCCATTGTGACCTTGTGACCTAATGTTACCTCTTTGGACAGTTAAACTGGCTGGATGACTGTGAGGGAAGAGTTGAAGTTTGTCGATTGTAGCTAATGTCTGCAGTTCGGTGTATTGGGTGTACCGAGGTTACATGTTCACTTTGTGTGTGTCCAAATCGGATCGATACTTGAGTTCATCAGTGTCTGTGCCTTTGTGCACTTTGATATGTACATTAGAACCTTCGGACAAAGGGCAGTCACAACAACGTAACAGACAAATGCACAACAGGAACTAACTTTGATTCGAGCGCACAAGTACTTTTGCTGCTTCCTTGTGTCCCTTTTATCTGGATTTTTTTGCTTTTTCCTTTTGTTTTGTCCTTTATTATGCCTTTTCCATGCGATCGGCTTGATTAAAAGTATAATTAACACCGAATTCCCTCTGGTTCTTTTGTTAACGATAATGAACTTTTTAGGTTACGAACCGTCGATACCAGGATTTCCTCGGTACACTTTTCACCAGGTGCCATCCAAAGGAATATACAATTTACGAATTAAAAAAGTTATCCTGGAAGATGAAGGTGACTACCAATGTCAGGTAAGTTTGTTCATTCAATCAAATGATTCACTTGTTCTTCAAATATTAATACGATAAAGAGTGCAAATTCTTTTATTGTATCATTATTTCATTTTGCTATTCTTTTTACTTCTTTTTGCTTCTTCTTTTAGTTGTATTTCCTCTTTTTTTTTCTTCTTATTCTTATTCTTTCTCTTCAGCTTGAGGAAAGAAAAATGTTGCCTTCAAGTCGGTTCATTCTGTTTCTTCTTATCATTTCACTAATGCAATGTATCTGGCAGGTTGTACGATGTACAAGGTGTACTTTTACCGTTACTTGTTTAATTTTATCATTTCTTCTCTTTATTTGTATAAGTAGACCAGTAGACCAGTGGAGCAGTTTTTCATTTATTCTTCCGCACTCACTTGCACGATCAAATTGACTTGGATATTAACTTTACCTGCGGTCATTGAGTGGGAAGAAGTCACCTGTACTTCTTTTTACCTTTACTTTTACCTTTAACTTTTACATGTTACTCGGTGTGTGTCGATGTGTGTCTAGATTTTCACTGGCCTAGGAAAATGATAAGGAAAAAATGACAGGAAAAAAAAGGGGAGACAAACCAAGCACTTGGTAGAGCATGAATTGTGCGAGTACACATTTAGGATTAATTATTAAACTGACTCTCTGTGTGTACCTTGTAATTCAGCTGTCGACGAAGACACGCGTCGACTTTGACTTTTAGTCAATTCAGGTGAAGGCACTTCAAATGCCTTACATGTTTTACCTGTTTTACCTGGACTCATCTGCCTTGTGGAGTGTATGAGTCAAATATTTCGGCCCAACTGGATTAATACCCACACACAGATAGACCAGGACACGTCAGGAGTAGGAGTTAATTTTGTCGGCCCAAAGAGGTGTGCTCTGATGAAAAGAAGAACAAAATATCCCACAGACAACGTTAAGAACGCAACAAGGTAACAGTATAACAGTATAACAGTGTAACAGTGTAACAGTATAAGAGTGTGAGAAGTTAGACTAGACAAAATTGGCCGGAAAAGCAAATGTTGAATTAGATGAATGGATGGAAAGAAGCAAAATGGTCATTTAAATGATGAGACTGTACGTTGTCTACGTTGTCCTTACATGTGCATGTGGAAAGGTTGTTTGATGAAATCATAAAAGACTGTACTTTGGTACTTTGGCTACTTTCCTTGCCACGAATAATGCAATTGTAGACAGGAATGACCAAGTATCCTAAGTGAATCAAGTGGCAATAATGCCTGGCACAAGGAGAGAGAAAAGTTCTTCTTTCTCTTTCACTCTTTCACCCTAAACAACTGGACATTGAAAGAACCGTTCAATGTGTGGTCAGTGGAAATTTGGTGTGTTCTTTATGAGTCCCTTGCTGCTAGTAGACAAAGTAGAGAGAAAGTAGTGAAAGAACCTGAATTTCTGTTGTCTGTCTTTTCCCTGTACTCTGTTCAAGTGTTACACTACAAGTATACAAGAAGCAACTGTAGACATTTGGATGGTGAAGGTTACACAACATACGCAACATTATAACATTGGACCACTTGACCAGCTTGAACATATTGAAGTTTGGCCATTCACAGTCACCCACTTGGTCAGTGGGAACTACAAACCCGGTAACCATGTGTGTCCAGTGTCCACTAACACGGAAAATGGTTACCTTTTTTTTCTATTTGCCGATGCAAGTTGCAATTCAATGCAAAATAGTCCCACTCACACAAATAGCACAAAGTACACTACGAGTTCACATTAACCGTTGCAAGTGAACGTTTAACAGTACAACTGCCTCTCTATTCAAGGGAAACACTGAACAAGTTGGATGAACAAAACTGTTCAATTGCTTGTGCACGCTATTCACGAACTGTCCAAAGCGGAGAAGGAAAGAAGAAGAGAAGAAAAAGAAGAAAAAAAACCAACAGAACAGAATAGAACTAAAAAAAGAACAGAACAAAACGAAATAGATAAAAGGAAATAAAATAGGTAAAAAGGTGTAAGGTTGGACCTGAACAGTTCTTTGAGTAATTCAGTAATTTCTTTGCATCAGGAAAACATGAAGACAACTTATCGTGAAAAATTATCCACTGACACAAACGATCGTTCGACCCAACAAAATAAGCACAAAGACAGCCAATTTGCAGAATTAGACAAAATCAAGTAAATACACTGTAGAATATACACTTAGAAAGGAGGAGAGAAGAGGAGAAGAGAAAAATCACACAACGAGTTACTTGTAATTTACGACATAAAAGTAGAGCGATTTGATTTTCAGCCATTAGATGATTTGCGTGATTGCTTTTCTCTTCAGCTATTTGGCTCTTTTTGCCTTATTTTTTTCCCTTTTCTTTTTTTGCCCGTTTTTTTCCCTTTCCTCTGTCACTCTTTCACCATTTTACTGAATCTCTCTGTCTGCTGGCAAAAGAGCCGCCAGTTGTACAACGTCAAATGAAATGACTCAAGGCACAGCAAAAAGAAGTTAAACTATTACATGGTAAAATGAGTTGACTGTTGGGCTGAATAAGTTACTTACTTACCAGTCGCTTCTTATTCACCAGCTAGTACCACTTGCACCACTTGCTTGGTGCGACTTCTTTCCTTCATGTGCAAGTGATGCACATATATATATACTTTGCCTTATGTACTTTTGTATACACAAGCACAGTTTTTCCCATGAAAAAAATGAAAGACAATTGAGCTGCAGTTAATTTACTTTTTTCTTTTCCCTTCACCAAGTAAAAAGTGACTTGGCTGCTAGTTGCTAGTTTCTTGTTTCTTGTTCAAGTCTCTCTCTCTCTCTCTCTTTTCACCATGTGAAAGCATGTAGCATCCGACATTCAACATCCAACATCCGACATGTACATTCAACGAGCAGTTAGAATGGAGCATCGAACATTTGAGCATTTGAGCATCTACACTGTACTGTATGTCTGCCATCCACCATGTCACCTCCTTTGCTGTTGATGTATATACTCGTGCTCACATGTGATGCAACACGGTACATCCTACTGCATCACTTGCCCTGTTGGAGATTTGTGCATTTGTGCTTCTTTATCCTCTTCTCCTTTTTTTGGCTGAGTTAAATCCTTTGACTTTATTTTTTTAGAGTAAGAGAGGTAAAGAAGAGAATCACACTAAAGGTGTAATCAAGTCAGCCCACTTGCCTCTTTCTCTCTACGTGATAAATTTCACTTTGCTTCCATGCGATGAAACTTGTACTTCTTTTTTATTTTTTTTATTTTTTTTTTCTCTTTTTCTCTTTTTTACTTTTTTTTCTTTCTCTCTTTTACCGAAGTGTATCGAGTAAAGTGAAGAGGACCGCTCATTCACTCAACAAATTGAAATGCATTTTCCTTGAGCCATGAAATTTGATGGTTGAAACTTTAATAACCTACTTCAATACTCATATTTTTTTCTTTACCAGTGTATTTCAATTTCAATGGAATTCCACCGATTCTGTCTGAACATTATATGAATTTTTTTTTATCAACTATCTTGGTCAATTGATTGTCCATTCTATTTTTCTGGTCAATTGTAGTAAATTATTAATTCATCTAAATCCTTCAAATTACTTTTCTCTCTTTCTATATATATATATATATTTTTTGCTCTCGCTGTTATGTTATTTCTTCTTTATTTCTTTCTGATGGTTTGATAGATTATTGTCCTCCTGCTGATTCTCAATTGACTGTTGGTCGAGTGAATTCAATGAGTGTTCATGTCGATTGCTCGAGTTTGTTGGTTCTTTGTTTACTCACGTTCTCATTTAAAGAGTCATTTACTTTGTCTATGTACACGTCTGACTATGTTTACAATGTTTACACTGTCCAAGCAGTTGTAATAATTGTCAAATGTGTATTGCATATCAGTGACACTTGTTCTGCTCGTCGAGTAGATCATTCAAGCAAATGATGGTACTTACTTTACTGTTGTTTCCTTTTCTTCTGACAACTTATATGTCTGATTGAAGGATGATTTATTTGTCTTTTGTCCCTTGTTGTGATGGTAAGTGATTTTTGCAAATGAAAACACCCTCGATGAGTACATAAACATACGAGTATACTTTGTAAATGCATTGTGTTACTTGCCAACATTTATATATAAACATACTAGGTTAGTGTATAGTTTTGTGTATAGTTTTGTGTATACTCACTTTGACTCAGTTTGACTTTGTTAAAGTCACTCTTTGGCCTCTCCAAAGTTTACTGTTGCATTGAATTTGAGCAACCAAGCGAATGATGAGTCCATGAGTGGCCATTGTAACATTCCCTATGACTGGGTGAGTGTGGCACATGCTTTGGTGGTTCCTCATCCTCCAAAGTATATAACCTCCCAACAAATCCTGTAAATGTTACTACTACTGTTTGTCCTGTCACTTGGCTGGTGAAAAATTGTTTTCCTTCAACACAACACAACTCAGTCGACAAGGGCACATTTCACACCCAACTTTATTTACCATCAAAGAGAGACACTGAGAGAATACAATTGTTGTCGTTGTTGTTGTTGTTAACTTATGCCTCATTCACTGTACTCTTTTCGTGGTGACTTTTAAATTACAAAGGGCAAATGCATAACATAAATGCTCATAACTAAAGTCTCTGAACAAGTCACAAGTCACAACTTAGGCAACAAGGCAGAACGTACAACATACAACATACACAAGGTAGAATGTGTAGAGAACACACCGACTGTCAAATGAAAATTTTGTCAATTGACTCTTGTACCCTTTTAGTTCTTTTAGGTTCTTTCAGTTCTTTCAGTTCTTTCAGTGAGAACATGCTTAAACAACCTCATGACTGATGAAACTGCAAGTGACACGCTTTTGTATTACTTTTTTTTTCCTTCTTCACCCTTTGCTTCTTCCTCTCTTTCAGTTTGTCTCTCTCATTCTATCTCTGTCTGTCTCTTTCACCACTATTTTTGTGTCATTTTTATCACATGACTGATTCATTCGTCAAGTCATATAAATTTTACTTGCAACACAATTCTTTCACTGCTTACATTTTTTTTATATATATATATATATTTTACTGCATTTTTTACTCTTTCCTCTTTCACCTTTTATTGTTAAGTTATTTCCTTTTGCACCCTGTGCATGTTGAGTTTGCCTTACTGTGCTTTTTATTTTTTCTTCTTTTTCTTCTTCTTCTTGTTTGGATGAGTGAAGCAAATACCATTTGAAATGACCAAAGAATCATTGTTTGCTTTAGGTTGGCCCTGGACCAAACAACAACAAACCTATTCGAGCTGCATCTAAACTCACTGTGATACGTAAGTACATTTACTTGAAAGTTCTTTTCTTAGTTCTTTCTTTGGTTCTTTCCACTCTTTACACTTTGGTCCTTCTTTTTGCCTTTTTTATTCACTGCATCCACTTGGCATCCTTAAAACACTGTTGGTCGTACAATGTTGAGTGTTCAGTGTTCTTTTCTCTTCAATGTACACTGTATATATTGTATATATATAGTGAATACACTGAATACACTGAATATACTGAATATACTGACTGTTTTATGCTGTTTTGGGTGAAAAAGAATCCTTTAAAAGTATTTGGTTGCCGTTGGCCTTGCCATTTTTCTCTGTCCTGCTTTAATTTTGTATCCATTAACTGACACTGCAAATGTCTTGTCCTTGGCTATCTTTCTTTTGTCTAATTTATTTTTCTTTTTCATCCTTTCTTCTCTTGTCTTAATTTTCTTGTCACAAATGTCTACCCTGTTAACTCACAACTTTGTTTGCTCCTTCATTGGTTCCTTTTAGTTCATTTTAGTTCAGTCTGTTCATTCTCTTTGACAAAATTCAGTCCACATTTCATCTATGTCATTAATTAGATGCTCTTATGTTTGTTAAACTGCCTCATGAGCATGTTCAACTAAAACAAGGATAAACTGTCCACCCTTTTGCCTCACTAATTATACGTTTAAGCCAGACAACTTACCTTTTAGTCTTTCTATTCTTGTATCGTTTTGTCTTTCTGTCCTTCTGTCTTTCTCTCTTTCTGTTCTTGTGTCTTTCTGTCTTTTTGTTGCCTTCAAGCAAATTATTTGACATCCAACTGGACATTTGCAACTGGCACACCGTTCATCCTTCATGATCCATTTGCTCATTCTGTTCATTCTGTTCATTTGGATCAATTGACTCATTCTACTTATTCTACTCTTTTTACTTTCTCTTTTCACTTTCTCTTTCCGCTCATTCTACTCATTTTGGTGACCCTTGTTACCCCTTCACACAGCCTCAATCCTTTTGGCATCACTTTGCATCCCTCAGCATCCTTTTTACCTTGCTATGCTTGTTGGTGATTGTAGTCGATTATTCTATCTTATTTTGTCTCTCCTGTATAATCGATGTTTTCCCTGCAACTCGTTTCATTATAAGTCATTTAATTTAATTTATTTTATTTTGTTCACACATTGCCTCTGGACACACACTGGATAATATATTAATGTTGTGTCAATGTATTATCATAACAACAATGACAACTATACTACTATACAACTACATACTCTTAACTTTATCGCTTATTTTTTTTTTATTCTTTTTCACTCTCTATTTACCATGTTAAATATCATACATATCAAATTATTATTAACTGGCCAATTGAACTTGTCTTTTAATGGTGATGATTACTTTGACCATCATATTAATGATGCTCTCCTTATATTCGGTGTTGGTGTGTAAATTATTATTACCATCTACCATGAAATATCTAACATTCTACCATATACAGTTCCTCCTTCTCGTTTAACGTTCAGTGCATTTTATACAAATTCATTTTTACCGATTCACATCAAATCTGCATTCAATTTAATAAATGGATCAAGTTTAAATTTTCACCATGAGAATCATCATAATCATAATCATTATAATCATCATCATAATCATCATCATCATGGCCATTCACATCACATTTCATCATCATCGTCTTCATCCTCATCTTCAAGTCCAGTTAATCATATGAATCATCTTAATCATCTTAACACTCATCATTCTAATCATATTAATGTTAATAGTCATACAAATTCATTTTATAATCATTTAAATTCTAATAATAACTTTCCGAGTAAAAGTAATACTGATGGTCAACGTTCCAATAATAATTATAATCAACAATATCGTGATGGACAGAATAAAATGATTGATGATAAAGTTAAAAATTGGCCAAAAACAAATAAACAACAGCAGACAAGTAAATCAATTAAAAATGTTTCATCTTCACATGGTGGTGAAAAAAATAATAACCTTGTCAATCAGTTGATCAGTTATAAATCAATAAAATCAATTAAATCATTTTTGACATCAGATGATGTCGATATGGATTTGATTGAAGTAAGTGAAGGAGATAAAATCTTACTCAAGTGCCGAACTACAACACCAACGAAACCACCAATAAGCATCAAATGGTACCGAAATTGGATTCCTATATCATCTAATTTATTTAATATTAATGAAAAAATAACTCAAGATGATGAAAAAAATGTTTATCATACTGAATCGACAGTTAATTTATTTATTAAATTAGATGATCAAGGTTCTATATACACATGTGCTGCATTAAATAAAAAATCAAATGGTACCAATGAATTAATTGATGATAAATTAAAACAATTTAATAAAAATGACAATAATAAACAACAAAATAAATATGATACAATTGATGATGATATTAATAATAATAATAATAATAATAATAATAATAATAATAATGAATTTGATGAAGATATCTTTTACATTTATCCTAAAAATAAAAAGATTGTAACAACATCAAGTGATTCACAATCGATGTCAGCTGTTTCAGTTGATAGGGCGGTAAATGAAGATTCTATTGATCATCATAATCATCATCATCAACAACATCATATACATGGAATATTTCGTCAAGTGTTTTTATCCATATTATATCCACCGGGTAAACCTGAAATCGAAGGATTTACACCTGGTGAAGATGTTTTGAGTTCAGGTGATCAAGTTACTCTTGCTTGTATATCGAGAGGAGGAAATCCACCTCCATCACTCATTTGGTATCGATTGATTGCAAGTTCAACAACTTCAACTTCTTCATCCTTTTTCAGTCCCAATACACTTGGTGATTTAAATCAGCACCAAACATTTGATCATTCTTCAAATGGCAACTCTATCATTGGTATGGGAAGTTCTGGTGTTACTGTTGATGATTCATATACAACAATATCTGAAACAGCATCAACAAATACTTATTCATTCGATGTCAGTCCAACAGATAATCAACGAATTTATAAGTGTGAAGCAGTTAACAGTGTTGGTGTTAGTGCAACAACAATAAAATTAGATGTTAAATTTTCACCTGTTTCAATTAAAATTAATGGACCAACAACGGGTAAAATAAATGATATATTACGATACGAATGTATCATTGGACCGAGTAATCCGTCACCAACAACAGTTATCTGGTTAATTAATGGAATACCACAAAGAGATGGTATTTATCCAATTGAATCTTGGATTGAAAGTATTTCTTATGGAACAATGATGCGAACAAATATTACAGTTTTATTATCTGAATCAATAAAAACTATTTCATGTTCTGCTTCTTCTTCTTCTTCATCATCATCATTGATGCCAACTTCGCCTTCATTGAGTGTAACAAGTGATTCATCACAGGTGAAAGAACTTCCATCTTCTTCATCTCTTTCTTCATCTATCAGTGCAACAACAGAACCACCATCTGATTTAACAACTATTCAAGCTTCAATCAATGTACATGTTTTGTGTAAGTAACCAATCATGTTACCTTTTATATTGTATTGGTCATTTGGTCTCTTGGATATTTAATCAAATATGCCCAACAAACTAAATGACCTGTCATTAATTTAGCACCTTTACTATTGACTGAACTGATTTATTTCATTTAGTTCATTTGTTTGTTTGTTCATTTGTCCTGTTCGTTTTGTCCGAGTAAGTTTGGGTCGTTTCTTGCTCAGTTGATTGTTCAGTCGATTTGTTTCCTCTTTTACTGCGTGTACTGTTCAACTTTGTCCAGCTTGTACTGTGTTCGAGAACTGAAGTGAAGTGAACTATACTAGTGTGTTCTTTTCTTTTCTGTACACTTCGTGTGTGTGTGTATGTGTGTGTATACATTTGACCAGTTGTAATTCAGGATAAAAGAGTAACTTTCGATTGATTGTATTTCATGGTACCAACGAGAAACGAGAAAAGAAAAACGAACAACATCAACTACAGCGACAACAAAAACACCCTGCAAAGTGTCAGTATGAACAACTGGTACATGAACATACACATACGTTAGAACACGAATGTGTTTGAGAGAAAGAAGAAGAAAAAAAAATAATGTTGACTTGACAAAATGTACAAATGAAGTGAACAAACAGGACAAATATCTTTTTGCACTTTAACTTATTGAACAAAAGTTTAACGTTGACTTTGCATGGAATATTCGACCGAGCGTACTTGAAATTCGACACTTGTTCAATTCTGTTCTATTCTTTCTTTGGGTTGTATTTTGTTCGTTCTTTCTTTCTTTCGCCTTTTTTCTTGTTGCTTTTTACCTTATACACTTTAAATATTTGCCCGGTACTTTTAACCACTTGAATGGAATGGTCTGTTTTCTTCCACTCGGAAAGACTTTGCCATTTGAAAGAGTGTGAGAAAAATTTTCCATCGAATTGTACCAATGGAGTGAAATGAGGGAAAAAAAGAGAAGCAAAAGAAATATCACAAAGAATAAGTGTGAGAAAGAAGAGAAAGAGAAAATATTTTTCTTTTTCTTCTTCACACGGGTCAATTTCTCACAAAGTCTTCTGTTGTTTCTTTGACTTGGTGTTCAACACTTTATTTCGTTGGTTGCTTCATTTACCAAGTAAAAGGGCAGCAGAGAAAGTATTGATGTAAGAAAAAGAGAAAGAGAAAAAGATGATGAGGAGGATGGACGGGAAAGAAGAAAAAAAAAGCACAGCGAAAAGTGAGAAAGAAGAAAAATAAGAAAAAAGAATCGAGTTAGAAATATGATTGAATCAACAGTAAAGTGAAGCAAAGGTCTAAAGCTCACTTCAATTGAAGTTTAAGATGAGGAAAGAGAAAGCCCAACAAGGACAAAATAAAAAGCAAAGACAAAAAAAATATGAAAGAAAAGGAGAAAAGAAAAAAAGAACCAATTTATTGGAGTGAAAGGCAACGATTGAACAGCGTGAAGTTACTTGAGCAGAAATAAAGGAAAATAAATAAGACAAAAGGCAAACCGAATGGAAAGTCTTGGGTATTTTTTCTTCTTCTTTTGTTTTGTTGTGTCTCTTTCCTTTGGTTTCCTTTTCCTCTCTCCTTTTTCGCCTTGGACCTGGTCACCCTTTCGATCTGGGCTTTTTCGTCTTCGTCATCCATCGGATTGTTTGGATGCTTGGATGTATCAGTGTCTCTCTGTGATTCGATGGCATCGGTGCCACTCATTTCCTTCGGAGAGAGAGAGAAACAAGTGGACATTCTTTTCTCATTGCTCTTTGTCTCTGTCTCTTTTTCCTTTTTCCTTTTTTCTTCTTTCTCTCACTTCACTCTCATATACATGAAAGGGTTTCCCATGACCACTGGCCACATCACTCGAGTAGCTGTGGATGCTCTTTTGTTTGTTTGTTTGTTTGTTTGTTGCTGCTGCTGCTTTCATTCATTCTTTTTCTCTTTTCTTTCTTTCTGCCCAGTTATTCCTTTTCTTTTTCCTTTTTCATTCTCATTCTACCTCACTGCTTGCACATTCAAGACATTTCCAGTTACTGGTGACTTACCATTGCAATTCACTTTTCTTCGCACCCATTTGCTTCTTTTTGTGATTTGTTCTTTTCCTTTTTTTTTGCTTCTTCTTTCTCTTACTCTCACTGCATCCAATTGCCCTGGTGAAAAGATGAAACGTTCCTTCTCACAGATTGCCTTGTGTGTCGCCTTCATCCTTTTCCTCTTTTCTCTTTTCCTTTTTTCTCTTCCTTGTCGCTTTCTGTCTCTTTGTGTCCTTGTGTCTTCCTGTTTACTTCTTCTTTATACTATTCGTTCTAGTTCGTTCTTCTCACTTCTTCTTCTTCTTCCTCGTCCAATGCATCTGTCCATCTACACTTGTCTTTTTCTTTTTCCATGTCAACCGTCACTCGGAAACCTGACTGTTCAGCTCTTTCCATTGAACAAACCTGCCAATGTCAACGTGTTATTCCAAGTTATTCAATTCAATTTCACTTACACACTAAATACACAGTTTAAATGTCCAAGCTTTTGTTTCTCATGTGTAATTCAATTTTCTGGTGCACAGAGTCAAAGAGACCTTTTGTTGACCCATGAAAAGGTACCTCAGCCACAAGAGAAAGAGAGAGAGAGAGAGAAGAAGGGAAAGGAAAAGGAAAAGAGAAAGAGAAACAAGAGAATCGACAGACAGCCAAAGAGAAAGAGAAATAGGACAGAGACAAGAGAGACAAGAGAGACAAGAGAGACAAGAGAGACAAGAGAGACAAAATGAGGGAAAAAGAGAAAATGAGACCTGGCCAATCGGTTGATTGCCTCTTTTTGGAGAACATTTTAGTGCGTCAGTGGACAGCGGTCAATGTACCTGGAGAACTGGAGAACTGGAGACTGCATAACTGGACCTGCAGAACTACCAGTTCTAACGTATACAAGTGCACATGCACACACTTGCTTGGACAGTTGATCTGTTAGCCAGTCAAGTGTGCGCATTACTTATATGAGATTAGGCTTCACACACTCGTATCCTCGGTCTTTTCCTTCTTTTCTCTTTTCCTTGACTGCAGTTATTTTCTTTCTCTCTTCTCGAGTCACAACTCGGTTGCAGGTGGTCACAACATCCATCCCACGCCACAACTGTAGCCGACTCAGCATTAACACGAAAGAAGCAGACAAAAAATCAAATCTGGCTAAATCTTACCTTGAGTTATCCTTTGTACTTCCTGTTTGGTGATTTGTTCTAAGCTTACCTTTGTTTCCGCCCAAAAGAAAATACTTTACAAGAAACATTAGCACAGACTGTTTCTTGTGAAGTCTTTTTGCGAGTCTTAAGAGTACCAGACTTGACTGAATCTGACAGATGAGTCCTTTTTATCACTGTACTGTAGGAACAAATTGACTCACGTATGAATTCATGAGGCAACAGTAAGAGAAACACAGTAGAAGAAACAAAGAGACAAAAATAAAACAAGCAACAAGAAGAAAAAAAATGAGAATGCGGATGGAGATGAAGATGAAGATGAAGATGAAGATGAGAGTGGTTTTTACCTCTTTTACCTCTTTTCTTTTATTTTGTTTTTTTGTTTTTTTGTTTTTCCTTACTTTTTTTCTTGTTTTGCTCTTTCCTTCAATCTCTTGGGTCTTCTTCTTGGTTAAAATGTCTCAGCTGTTTACGTTGTTTCACCTCACTTTTTCTTACTTTCATCTTTGTCTTGAACATTTTTGTCTTTTTTCTTCTCATTTTATCTGGCAGATCCTCCAGGTGAACCTTCAATCACCACAATGCCCGATGTGCCTGGAGTTAAGAGCAGTTCTGGCAATCCTGATGACTCTACTGTAAATACATGGCAAGTTAAAGAAGGAGATCTGTTAAAGCTCAAGTGTACTTGCATCGGTGGATATCCTCCTGCTAGTGTTCGATGGGTGAAATTACTTAGAGTAATCTCCAGTCAATACCCTAATAATTCTGTCAATTCAGCCAATTTGAATGGTGAAGAGAGAGAAATTCCTCTTATTGAATCAAGAAGTGACAGTAATCATGGTTCAGTTTCAAGTGAATTACAAATTCGACTCAGTCGTGGTGACAATGGTGCTAGCGTCAAGTGTTTAGCTTCCAATGAAGCCATCAGTAGTCCATTGTATACAATTTTACCTCTTCCTCAGATAATATTTGCTTCTGATGTCATCAAAGTAACACCTGAGGACTCAATTAAAGTTAAATCTACTGAATCAATTGTCAATTCAAATTCTTTACTTAACAATTTACACAACAAGTTTAACTTGCCTAAAGAACATCAACATCATCTTGAATCAAATGTTCATCATCAAGAAAGAAGCAAAAAGTATCATCGAAATCATTCAAACAACAACAACAACAAACATCATTCTAATGATTTACCTGCTATTGAAGTTACATGTGAAACTGGTGATTGTTTTCCTGCTTGTAATTTAACTTGGTTTCATGGTGGTGTTAAGTTAACTGATACAATTGATACAACTATTACACCTTCATCTCATGGTGGTTTTGTTACTTTGTCACGATTACATTTGGTCAAAAAGTGGACTTCACATGAAGATGCAACTTCCATCACTTGCTCGTCAACACATTCTGCTCTACCAAATCGACGAATCACCAGATCGGTCACAATTCATGTTTTATGTGAGTAATTTACATCTTTTTACCCAGTCAATTGTTTTCTTTCACTTGAAAAAATATTGCCATTGACTTATATGCGAAAAGAAGTAGAAAAAATGTAAAAAATGGAAAAAAATTTACATTTTCAATCGTGAAAATAGAAAGAAGAAGGAAGAAGAAAAAAAATTCACCTGAATTTCTTTTGCATTCTTTTTCCTTTTCTTTTCTTTTCCTTATGATTCATGAAATCTTTTTCCCCCCTCACACTATCCTAATGCTCTTGTCATATGTCGAGTGTATACAGTTGTTCTACAGTGTTCTGTTTTTGTTTTTTTCTTCTCTTAGTTCATTGTTGTTGTCGTAGTTGTTCTTTCACTTCTTTTTTTTCTTCTCCTTTCTTCATGCTGGATGCACTTGGTGTACATTTCACTGGTTGTTTGTTTGTTTTTTTTATAAAATATACCTCCAACTTAGTCAGTAGACTTGACTGGTCCTTTCCAATTCACCAATTCACCCAGTCGACTTGTGTGTATGTCTTTGTATGTCTTTGTACGTGTGTACATGTGCCATATTCACTTTGTCTGTCTGTCTGTTTCACTGTCTTACTGTGTTTGTGTTATTTTCTTAACTGTTTCACTTGTTTTTATATATTTTTTTCCATCTCTTTATCTTTCTTATTATTTCTTATTTTCATAGTTCTTTCTCCTTCTTTTTTCCCCATTCTCTTTGGAGTCTCGTACATCTGACATTTCTTATTCTTCACAATGACATTTGTCTAATTCACTTGTCTCTCTCTCTCTCTCTGTAACAAGGTCTTACAGAAGAGTAGAACAAGTGACTGCTAAGCAGTTTATTGGCAATTTGCACAACTTGCAAAATATTACCCCTTTCTTTCACCTATCGACATTACAGATGACTTGGTAAAACTTGTTAGACTTTGTGAAAGTTGGTAAAGTTGAACCATGGAATGAACTTTTACGTGTATGAACAGTCGAATATTTTACTCACTTGCTTGCAATAGTTCTAACTGAAGTCACTGAGGCCAGGTTGATCATTCATTTTTGTCATTCTTTTTGTTCTTTTTTCTTCTCTACGACTTGCAATTGAATGCATATGTGTGTGTGTATTTTCCTGGTTCTTCCTTTCTATTCTTTCTTGTACGACTTATTTTTTTTTACTTGAACTTTTTCATTGCTCCACCTGCCATGTCGAATGAGTTGCAGTCCAATTTTCAGAACCTTTCAGGTTCTAAGTGTCATTTAATTTACTTGCAATTCGTCTTTTTTTTATATATAAATTTTATCCTACTTTTTTTTTGTTCCCTTTTGTCCCAATCGACAATGCACCCGCTTCTGATGACTTTTAATTCTTATATTATACTTTTACTTTTCGTCTTTTTCTCTTACACTCAGTGAAAGCACTTAATAGTTTCATTGACATGGAGAGAGAGAAAAAAAACACTGTCTGATGAATTTGTCAAAGCATATGAAATAAATTTTTTTCTTCTTCGTCAGTCAGTGAACTTTTTTCCAAATTTTTTTTTGTCGAATTAATTCACTCACAGTCAATTCTTTCTCTGTTTCTCTTTCTTCTCTTTTCATTTGAGTAGCAAATTATTCTCCTTACAAATCAAGGCTTTAGCTGCATGAGTGAAGCAAAGACTTTTTTACTTCTTCTTCTTCTTCTTGATCTCCACTGTGTGTCTGTTTTAATGATTTTTCTTCTTTTCTTTTTTATTCCGCCGTTGTTCATCCTTTCAACTTGCAATTCAGCTGAAACAAGTAAAAAGTGCCAGTGTAAAAAATTGGAATCTCTTTTCACTCTACATGTATATTCTTGTGCTTGTTCTTTCTCTCTTTCTCTCTTTCTCTCTGTTGTGGAGGAGGATATTTGTTTGTTGTTTGTCGTTGTGGCAGATATTAGTGTGAGGAGGGTAAAAAAAAGTTCACTGTAAACTGTTCACTGTTCACTGTTCAATGTGTTCACAGTAGTCTTGTCTTTGACTTTTTGTCCTTGTCTCAGGACGAGCAATCGATGAACCGATGGAAATCGATCCACTTGCTTTATTCGGTCTTTTCTTGTCTTCTTTTTACACTGTTCTACCTTTTTACTCTTTGCTCTTTGCTCTTTGCTCTTTTTGTGTGCCTGGTAGTGTCGTCTCTTGTGCCATTTGCTTTTTTCTTCCTTCTTTCTTTGGTCTTTCTCTTTTTCTTACCCTTTTTTTTCTTCCTGATTGACGATGATTCTCTTCGTTTTTTCCTCTTCCTCTTACCATTCACGATTGTAACCTCTTTTTACCTCTCAGTGACACTGTAAATTCAAATTGTACTCACTCTCAATGTGGCATTGAATACTCTGCGGGCCGATCATTGCATGTGTTTTTCTCACTAAAAGTCTTGCCAGTTCTTTTCCTTTTATTTTTTGTCTCTTTTAACCCTTTTTACGAGACACTCATTGATGTCCTTGCTTCACCGCGCTGTTCTTTCCACTTCTCTTACCGTTCTAACGGTTCTTACGACATTATTATTATTATTATTATTGCTCTGTGCAATGGTATCTCAGTGTTTGTTCTTTTATTCTTTTTTTCTTCTTCTTCTCTTTTTCCCTTTTTCTCTTTTACTCTTTTCATTGCCCAAATTGTACTCCGTGTGATGGTTAAAATAACCCCTTTACAATGATTTTTCTCTCCTCTTCAACAGATAAACCTGAATTCATTTTGCCACCCATTGTTCGTTCAACACGAAATAAAATTCAACGACAAATTTATCCTTCAAATGAGATAAATAATTTACAAGATGATGTTAAACTTGAACCGCAATTCAAATTTACAAGTAATACCAATTCAAATACACTTGAAAGTCAAGATAATTCATTTGGCTTTAATTTAATCACCATTAATGCTATAGAAGGAGATGAAGAATTAGAAATCTCAATTCCAACTAAAGCAAATCCATCACAAGTAACTTATTCTTGGTCCAAGTTAACTTCCAATTCAATGAACGATATTAATACTTTGACAGGAACATCAAGTACATCAAGGACATCAGGTACATCAGTAACATCAAGCACATTGGCATCCACATCAGAAAGGAAAAATGCTTTTGCTGAAATTGATTCAAATAATTTGATGATTGATCCACCTATTTCCAATTTCAAATCGAATTCCATTGCACTTAGTGACACTCCATTGACCAATGGACCACGAATAGTTTTGAGTGGGTCATCTCTCTTGATAAAGTCGCTCAGTCGAGAACTTGATCAAGGTATATATTCAGTTGTTGCAAGTAACATCCAAGGATCAAGCAATGTTTCTTTTCAACTTAATATACTCGGTAAGAATTTTGGTGGAGTTGGCTGAAAGATCACCAATTGAGACATGGCTCACTGAGTGTGTTTCCTTCAGTTTGATCCTTTGCGTGTTTTTCCTGTACTTTTCTTGTTCATCGTGTTCATCTTCTTATTCTTCTTCCTCTACTTTCTCTTCTATCTGGATTCTTTTCCTTTCTCGCTGCGCTTACATGAGCATCCGCATCCGCACCCCAAGTTACCATCCTTGGTCAGGCTCTTGTTTCTTCTCTTCTCTTCTCATCTTCTTCTTCTCCTCTTTCTCATCTCTTCTTTTACTCTGTTCTTTCTCTTCTTTCTACCCTCTACACATCACCGTCTTGCCACTTTTTCGACTTGCTTTGCCATACCAAGTCACTCAAGCATTTCAATTGCCCCTTTTCCTCTTGTTGCCATGTAACGATTGCACTTATGTGTACTACCTTCAGACCTTCAGACATTCAGACACACTCGATCTGTGTCTTTCTTATGTGTATGCAAGGAAATAGTCAGAGAGGAAATACTTTACTCGTTCTGTTTAGTTGTTTCTATTTCTTAACCTTGAGCGATGAGATGCATCCATGCACAAGATGCTCTGATCGAATGAATGTTACAAACACAAAGTTACAAGACTATTCACCGGTGAGTGATGTTGCAATAGGCTAAAGGTAAATTCAGTTGAGTTACTAAGTAACTTGAACACTTCTTCCAGTCAAAGCAACCAAAGTGTCATCGATCCAACTTGCTTGACAAAATAGCAGCATATTTTCCTTTAATATTACATGATATTTTATGCAATAAGATAACATCCAATTGCTTTCGTACTTTACCAAGGCAAGGAATGTGACCAATCGGTTTCCGTCATACTCTGACTCGAGGACATTTTTCTCTTACAAATTTACTCTGTAGGTCATTCATTTGGTCATTCTTTTGTTCTATCATCGATATTTTTCTCTTTTTCTCTTTCTTCCTTTTCACTTCATCCTCTGTTACTCACTCACTCATATCGTGAGTCTGTTCACCCTGGACAACCGATGACCCCATCAACTCATCAAAAAGGTGTCTTCACCAAATCACAAGCTCTTGTGTAAACATGAGAACAAAAAGAACACACACAAACTAAGTATGATGCTTGGAAAGATGAGACAACATATATGCTTGGTCAACATGACCAAGCATAGAATACATAGCATATACACATGGTATAAGACTAACACGGCCAACATGGTCACCAAGAGTGTCGGCATTCATGTGTCCTTTATGTTAGAAGACAGGATATACACTAGACTGAAAGATTCTCGCTTGGTCTTTCATTGGCTCTTCTCTTTTTGTTCATCCAATAAAGTCTCCCGGGATATCAGGCAGATGAATAAGGGTAACAGTGAAAGGAGAAAAACGGAAGTACTAGAGTAAAACGAGTTAGCAGACATCAGAGTGTCTCCGATTTCACCTTGTTTACATTGTTTACTTTGTAACAAGATGAGCCATTAAGCGAAATATCACGATTGACATTTTCTGCTTTTATTCTTGTCCACTGACATGGCATACACACATAAATTGTCCTAAAAGTACTATGAAAATACTGAATACGTGTTGACACTGGTTCAACATCCTAAACACACATTCAGTGATAAAATGTACAAAAAAAACCTACAAAGTTGTACCAAGTCTGTTTGTTCATCATGTGTCACTACTTTTCACTCATTGACATTTGCTCTTTTACTTTATTCTTCCTTCTCCATCTTCTTTTACTCTTTCTTTCCTTTTCCTTTTCTTCAATTTCATTCGATTAAATAGAATTCAAAGAAGGATCTAAAGGTTCTAACTCAATCGACGACTCAAATGATTCCAATGACTTGAACAATTCTAACATCGGATCCACTTCAGCTAAATCGTCACCTCTTGGTCTTCGATTAATAAATTACTTTAACAGACAAAACTTACTTTTGATCACTATCATCACTGCCATTGGATGTTTTGTATCAGCTATTGCTTTGATTGTATTGATTACATTCAAGAAGAAAATTTTAATCAAAAGTAAAAGTGACCACCCAAATACATCACCATCATCAGCTTATCCATCATCATCATCATCTTCTTCTTCTGCATCATCAGCATCATCATCTTCAAGTTCATCTTCTCCAGCAGGTAATTTAAGTTTAAAACTTAATTCAAACGATTCAATGATGCAATCAACATTGATAAATCAAAGTGGAAAATCTGACTTTACTTTAAAATGTCAATGTTCTTCACTCAGGTGTACTTGTGATCAAGTGAATAAGTTAACAAGTGATTCAATACCTCCTACTTCAAATTACAACAACAGATGTAAAATAATCGATGCAGTTGATTCAGCAGATAAATGCAATGTTCTTTCATCCAATAAATATCAAGTGGAGGGTAAAAATGATATTGATAATGATACAATCGATCATGCAAGTGCATCAAATAACGGCAATTTACACTCAACGCATCAGCATCAGTTACATATAACAGATGTATCAGTGTATCGTCATTCAATGGGTGATTCTAGCCATCATAAAAAAGATACTACTACTAGTAAAGGTGAAAGCGTATCAAGTGATTTAAGTAACATTGATGACTCGGATACATTTCGATCATTTGGCCATCAAAATTGCCTCATGACCGCATCGAACAATTGTAACAATAGAAGTAGCAACTTATATCCACATCATCAAAAGTGTCCAACTGTGTCCCAGTCAATAACAACGACACCGACAACTTGTGTAAGTGTCTCTAATAATTCACCTCATCATCATCACCATCATCATCAGCATCATCATCTTACTCACTCTCATCCTCATCTTTCTCATCATAATCTCCATCAGCATGATCATTTGAATCATTCTAGTCATGTCGCCTTCACATCTTCGAGTGAATCTCCTTCCATAAATCTATATTCTTCAAATGATCCAATTATCACATCCTCTGACAATATACAGACAACAACTTGTCCATCTGATGATGACGATGCATTTTTTCTCAATCAACAGGCAAATCAGTTAAATTCTTCAATTAACGGAGACATTTTTAAACAAATGTATCATCTTCAAGGTGATACTGATGATCTTAATGGTGAACAATTGAATTATCTTAGCAATAATTATACTGAAGAGTATTTGAATCATCATCATAATGTCCAACATCAACAGTACAAGGGTCGTCTTGAACGTGGCCAAATCAATGAAGTCATATCTGTGATGAATCTGAGAGACACTAATGGTAAAGAAATAGAATCAACAACCACAGCAACAGCAGCAACATCAATATCAACAACAACAACAGCAACAACAAGTGATCATTCCACCGGACATGGTATGATCATTGTAAATGGTGTTTATGACAGTAATGGCATGAATGACGGTTTATCCATCACCAGTAACAAAGTTTCATCAACAATGACAAAAATTCCTTTGACACTTGCAACAGCTACAACAACAACAGGAACAACAGGAACAACTGTAGTTGATGATGATGGAAAAATAAACGATTCACAGTTAATGGATTCACCGTCAATTGTATTATCATTATCATCATCAAGTGGTAGTACAAACAGATCGATTGGACATACAAGTTATTACGATCCAATGATGAATACTTGCAATTGTCCTTCTTCTTATTCAAAGACAAGTCATGCTGATTGTTTGGCCACAGTGACCAGTGGTGGAAGCGATTTAAATCATTTGTCAAATTGTTTATCTGGTCAATCATCAATTGTCAAGGGTGACAATAAATGTGTCATCAATTGTGACCAACAACAATCACCTAATCATTATACAAATAAATCAAGTGAATGTCACGATCATCGGTCAATAGGTTCACATGGTTCACATGGTTCACATTGTGGTAGTACATTGAGTACACTTGGTTCAGTTGGTCATTCAATGATGAAAGAAATAACAAGCTCGATTAATGGAAACAGTAAAAAGTCTCATTGTAAAATCGTTACCTTTCAAGAACCAATTTCAGTAAATTTTCCTACTGATGATGATGTAACATCATCCGATTCATCCAAGTTAACCAGTTACAGCTCTTTGCCAAATGATCAAGTTAACTCAGTAAGATTTGCTTCAACGGAATCACCAGTTAAAAGGGGTAAAGTTAAAGGGCCAATTAACTCTAATTCGATGATTAATCAGGCAACTGGCAGTTGGTTAAATCTAGGAAATGCCTTTGCAGCTGCAAGTAACCTACATTCAGTAATAACTCGAATATCAGGTGTTTCCACTTCTACTTTAAACTATGATGAAAATGATATCATTAAATACAATGACTCATCAAGTGGAATAAATGTTCACCCTGAGAATGTTTCTAATTTGCCAAGTGTTAGACACAGACCTCATTGATGGGAGAGAATTTTGAAATAACTGTTACAATATACACTCTCGCACACATATATACAAAATGTGAACAAGTGAATACACACTCACACTCACATCAATTGAACAGAACAGTGCAGAACATACAAGAACATATACATGAACATTTGTTCTTATTTCCTACACAAAGTGTCAGTGTTCATAAATTTGGTACATTTGATTGGTGACGGACACAAATTTTTGTCTACGTACTTTACTCTATTTTTACTCATCTTACTTCCATTTGATCTGTCACTCTTTGTCTTTACTCTTTTTTCCATTTTACAAGAGAAAGAGAGAAAAAAAATGTTCACATGTGAATAAAAGAAAGTGTGTGAAAAGTGTAAAGAAGAATTTACACAAGTGAGAAAGAACAAACTGACTGACAGATTGAGATTGTTACAGACTGAAGCAAAGAGCACTTGACTATGTAAAAAAAGAGAAGAAAAAAAGAATGAAACAAAATTCACTGATAAAATGTGTGAAATAAAATTAAAGGAAAAAAAAAAGAAGAACAAGAAGAAAATGTCCAAATGTACCAAAGTGATTTTTATTGTATTTGCCTGTGTTCGTGGAAAAAAAGTTCTGGCTTGTATTCTCTTACCAATGTACAAGGTCAGCAAAGCTTGAGGCAATATTCGTGCCTTGTGTGAATGTCTGATTGTCTGGTCATGTTGCTGATGTAAGAAGACACACGAAAAGTGCACCAAATTGTGAAATATAGTAAATAAGGAAGTAAAATAAGGTAACAACTGTCAAAAAAATGGTTCAGTTGAGACTCTTTACAAAAAACTTTTTACAGTGTGTAAATGGTAAATGGTAAAAATGGTTGATAGTGAATTCAGTCAATTCGATGAAAATGGTGAAGATTGTCATCATCATCTGCTTGTGATGTGTGCTAGTGGCATTGGTAACTGTTCTTTCCTCTTCTCCTTCTTGAACTTCTTCTTCTTCTCCATCTTCTATTCGTATGGTGAACAACGTATTCACTACGTGATGCGTACATTAAATGTCTTCTCTCAGTAAAAGTTAGGCCTTGTTGTGACTTGTGACTTGTAACTGGTGACTTGTCAGCCTGAACAAGTTCCTCATCCAAGTGTACAATGTACACACACAGCAGTTTGTGTGTATGTGTGTGTGTGTGTGTGACTTGGACTGTACTATCTTCAGCTCTTCTTAACAAGGACACATTAGAACATCACGAGTGTTTACTCGGTCGCCAGGATGATGATTGAAGGGTGGGTGAGTGGGGGAGTAAGCTTGAAGGAAAATGGGATGAAGGAAAACGAGAGACACAGATCATCACTATAGATGGAACAAGATGAACTCGAGGTGGTTGATGAGTAACTTTTTCCCTAAGGATAACTGCGACCCAAATTAAATGAAGAATCGAGAAGACATGACTTTTATTTGGACGAGCACTCACAAGTAAGTCACTTGGTCAGTGTCTAATGACACAGGGACATAAGAACATGAGGACACAAGAATTCATCAGTGAAAAGGAGGAAGAAATGTAAAGATGAAGAAAAGAGGATGAAAAGACGTCTCTGGTGAGTGACCTCACCTGATGAACCTTTTGTTCAACTCGTCAAGCAAATTTACCACTTGACCATCTTTCTTTATCTTTGTTCTTTTTTTCTTATCTGACTGTGCTTTCAGTTTGAACATCCTTCCTCAACTGTATTGTGCTGGTGAAGGCAAGAAGGACCATCGAGTTTCACCTTTTGTCGACCATCGGTGTGTGACAAAGGAGAGAAAGAGAGTCACTTGTTCCATAGAAAGGACCTGACACTGACAAACCTTATGAATGTAGAAACTATTTCACTCCTGTTCTCTTTTTGTCTCATGTTTTTCTTTTTCCTGTCTCTCAAGTTCTTTTTGTTTGTCATTTGACCAAGCTCAACTATGTCAAAACTTGTCTTTGGGAAATCTCTGTTTCTTTTTAGCTCTTCTTGCTCTTTTCTTCTTCTCTTCTTACTCTCTTCTTACTCTCTTCTTGCCCGTGAGGATCGGTAAAGATGGACATTTTTTTTCCCTCTCTTTTAGCTTTTTCTCAACTGACACAGCTGTGTACAAATGTATCGTGAACACCCTTTATCGATGATGAAAATCGATTTATGGGGCAAATGTGTTTCCACACGCATATTGCACTTGAAACGGTTATTCGGTCGGTAGACTTTGCTACTTTCCAATGATGCCTTCTTTGCACACACACAAAATTTCAATCCTCGTTCCAACACTTGTTCAAACTTGTATAGTTAAAGCAGATGCTTTTAATACGCAGTATTACTTTTGAATGATCATTACTGCCATCAAATTGATCAAAAGTTCTTCCATCAACATTTCCAAGACAAAAGTTCATCTGAGATTATTTGTTTACAAGGTTACTTTTATTAACAGTTATTTTTACTTATTTTCATTCATTTTTATTCATTTTCATTGCTTGATCAGCTTGTAAATTGTTTAAAAGCTTACCTTGGTAAATACATGAAATATTC